>AVPN01000082.1:56313-71713 GCA_000695325.1 Pleurobrachia bachei | reverse complement strand
AAATATGGCAGCGTGCGTCTGAGTACGTCTATAATAGTGCTTGTTAAAAAAGCACGTTTTTCATAGACGCGGCGTCTATAAAAAGCGATTTGCGTCTATAATGCTTCTATCCTGCGTCTATATGGGTCTATGTAGCGTTTATGGTGCTGCTATAGTCAGTCTATAATGCGTCCATAGTGCGTCTATAAAGTTATTTTGGGGTGGGTAGTGCGCCTATAATGCGGCTATACTGCGTTGCGTCTATAAAAAGCGATTTGCGTCTATAATGCTTCTATCCTGCGTCTATATGGGTCTATGTAGCGTTTATGGTGCTGCTATTATAGTCAGTCTATAATGCGTCTATAGTGCGTCTATAAAGTGATTTTGGGGTGGGTAGTGCGCCTATAATGCGGCTATACTGCGTCGCGTCTATAAAAAAGCGTTTATATTGCTGTTATAATGCGTCTAAAGTGCTGCTTACGAAATTGCGTCTATATTGCGTGTGTCTATAATGCGTCTATAATGCGTTTATAATGCGTTTATAATGCGTCTATAGTACGTGGGTACTGCGTCTATAGTGCGATGCCCGCCAATCGCAAATTGCCTTTCTACTCTATAGTTCCTAGTATTACACCAAGGCTATAGTTCCATAATATCATATGGTATGGAGAAGGAAACTTTGTAGGTTACGAAGTCACACCTAATATATTGCATATAGGTGAGCTAGCACAGAGGGGGAATTTCATTACCAAGAAGCTCTGCAAACTCACTGTTGATAGTTAGGGTAGCAGGTTTAGATTTAACGGTGCTCTGAGGGTTACTAGCCACGCAGCGATACCGTCCCTCGTCATGCTTTTCAACGTACGTGATACGCAGGGTAAAGTCATGGTCAATATTGTAACTGGGAGGTGGATGTAATAGTTAGATATCTTATCATAGATAGATGGATTGTTCAAGTAAGATTCCCTCTCCCCCTTTGAAGATACTCCCTCCCCTCCCCATTTGAAGATACCCCCACCCTCCCATGTGTTATACTTACTGTCCTCCAGTTCCCAGTGCCTCTCCGTTCCTCATCCACACGATGGTTGGTGTGGGGACCCCCGTTGCCTGGCAACTAAACGTCACGTTATCTCCCACTAGGAGGGTCCTGGAGGTCGGTCCGAGGGTGATCTTGGCAGGTTGGGGCGGGCCGTGTTCACACCGACTGTAGCTGATATCATCCACTGCTAGGTATCCCAGCACCTTACCGCCACTCTCTCCCCTCAATTCTATCTGGAAGTCCACACGAGGTCCAATGAGGATATCCGCTTTTGTCCACAATTTACCCGTCTGTCCGTTCCCGGTGACATTCCACAGGAGCAAATCACCGTTTCGTGTCTTCAGGTGCATGGAGATGGTGCCGACATCGTTGGTACCCCAGATAGCATAGTAAAGGGACACCGTGCAGTTGTTATCTGATGATACAAACCTGGGGGACTGCAGGGAGGCGAACTGGAGACGTTTCAGTTTGATAGTCTGCACCTCGATATAGGATCCCGTTCCACGGGGGAGGGTGTGATCCTTAAACCCGTCCTGACCAGTTGTTCTGTCCCAGTATCCATCAGTGTCCTCCGATGGCAGCCACCCGTTCATGCCGTCCTCAAAGTCCCCAGCCCCACACTCCGCCTCGTCCTCTCCCCCCGAGCATTGGGAGGTGAAGTCACATACTTCTGAGGCAGGTAGACAGGAGCCAGTAGGACAGGTGAACTGTTCTTTTAGACAATACGGCGTTACTGAGGGGAGTAGGCCATGGGTTAGTTATCAGTTATCAAACATACTAAAATAATACTCTATAATAGTGGGCTATTTTACTGCATGACTGTTTCTTCGCACTCTGTTTCTTCGCACTTCTGTCAGACAAGTAGTCTACTGAACCATACAGAAAGTGGACCATACCTTTGCAGCCAGTCAGCTGGATGTCATCAATAGCGATTGCAGAGTCAAAGTTCTTGGAGCTCATGGCTTGGATCTGGAAGTTGAGGATGTTCCTGTTTCCTAGTTCAGAGGATAGAACCACGCCCTTCCAGCCCGCACTCTCCGGTTTCCTGTTATGGGATGTTGTGTTAGGGCATTTATAATAGGACCGCTATAATATTTTTTACGAGAAAGAATCGTATAAGACGGCTTCTTGTTCAATTCTGCTAGTTAGAAATAATAGGATCGTCTTTCCCGGTGAACACGGTTACTATCACCATGTACAAATGGCACTCAGGCCCTTTGTTCAACTTACTTTTGCCATACAACATTCCACTTTGGTGTAACACTGGTCAGATCTCTGATCCTAACCCTGAGGGGCCCTGCTGTCCCATTGTGATGGTAGTAGAACTGTAACCTATAAACCGAGGGAGAGGGGTGAGTATCCCGCTTTTTTCCCGCGCTGTTAATTAAAATCTCCCCAACTGCTAGTTTTATTTTCACGGCTATTATTACCACACGTACCTGCACGTGTCCCAGTAGTTTTGATATGTGACCCGATAGAGAGGTGATGTTAGGGCAGCCCGAGAGAGATAGGTTGGGTTATCAGCCTGTATGGCCAGAATGTAACCCTTCCCATCTACAGTGTGGTCCGTTAGCCCAGAATCCTTGGTTCTCTTCCAGTAGAATACAGGATCATATGGGATGGTATAGTCGCACAGGTTCGTCTCAAAGTCACATGACCCAACGAGGACATCCAGCCTGGTTGTCCCGGTAGCAGTGCTGAATCCGTTACTAAGGGTTACCGTGTAAACACCGCTATCCTCAGCAGCGGAGGAGAGGATATTGAGGAACCCATCATCTCCCACCTGGAACCTCTGGGAGGCAGGTAGATCTGCCCCATCCTTCTGCCACGTGACCGATGCAAGTGGTGCACCAGTGTACTTGAACACCAGCTTTATATCAATGTTCAGTCCCACGGTTCTGTTAGCGGGCATCTCTGTCACGGTCAGATTGGCACTGGGTCCCACTGCACAGCTATTAAACTTGATGTCATCCAGGGCTATGTCACCCTGCGAACCGAGACCCTTGGTTGCCGTGAACATGGTTTTAAAGTTGCGGCGGTGCCCGATCTGGACACTTCCGAAGATCCACTTGGAACCCTGTTCACCTGATTTACTCCATAGCACTTCCTTATCTGCAGGGAATATGAGAGGGGTTACCATATATGGTTAACATGATAACCGTTATATGTGTTGTTGCCATAGTAACACAAACCTCCGTTGGTTGCTATGGTAGCGAGTTCTAGAGATCCAACATCGGTTCCCTTCATGTGATACCAGAAGTCCAGTTTACAGTTGGGGCCGCTCTCCATGAAGGTTGAGCTAGCTAGCTCTCCCTGTTCTCCCTGCCTCACCCCGAGGTGGGTCTCAAACAACATGTAGTAACCTGGCAACGAGGGGGTCAATATCACCATGGGGGGATATAATCATAATCTGGGGGGGGGTTTAGAATTTAGTTTTATATGATTAGAAAACGGGTTATATTGATATTACAGCTATGCCAGTACACTACTCAGTACTCACCCTTGTCTGTTGAAGTAGTATGGTCCGTGTCAGGTCCAGTTCCGTTGGTGTATGTAGACCCCCTGAACCGGGCCCAGAGCCGGTAATTCTCGGGTGAAGTCCAGCCACAGTAATCATTCTCAAAGTCACAATCCCCGCAACTCCCCTCGTCCGTGCCATCGCCGCAGTCGTCGTAGAAGTTGCATACCTACAGAGGATACAGCCACTAGAAAATAATATTAATCAAGATATGTTCCCGTACAAGATGAAGTGTTTTATAGTGTAAACACTAGACGATTTCAATTATCGTTACATATAAAAGTACATATAAAAGTACGTGTAAAAGTTAAAAAGCCATGACAACGAACCATGTAGGGCGAGATACACTTGGGCGTCTCCAGACACATGAAATCCTTATCATTACAGAGGGGTGTTATCTGACAGGTCTTGATGGAGATATCATCTACGGCTATGTCACCATAGTAACCATCACCACGGGTACCAATAAACATGAACCTGGCGGCTGGTTGGTCGTTGATAACTGCACTACCCTCCAACCACTGGTTACCTTGGTTACCCTTTTCAGAAACAATCGATGTGTTACCTGAAGGGGAGGAGGGGGGTTAGAGACACTGGATGTATTACCTGAGGGAGAGGAATCCAGTCTTTAGTGTTGGGTAGAGAGAAGTGGAAATTGGAAGGAGACCTGACCGGGAAACAGCCAGAGAAACATGAAACAGACAGGAAACAGACAGACGCACACTAGAAGAAGCAGGAAACAGACAGACACTATAAGAAACAGAAAACAGCAGACAGACATTAAACATGAAACAGATGCACTCATACCAGTTTCAGTTTTCATGACAACTTCCAGGGAGTGGACGTCCTTCCCAAACATGTGATACCAGAAACTAAAACTACAGTTATACCCCGCGTAATGTCCCACCACCGGGTTTTCAGTTTTAATCCAGGGACTCGTTAGGATGGCCTTGTCATCTGGTATCCGGGGGAAGGAGCTCTCGATGTAAACAAAGTGTCCATAGCTGTTATTGTAGGTGTGGTCAAAGCCTGGACCAGTGTCCCAGCTAGGTGTTGTCCCCTGGATCCTAGTCCAATCAAAGTTATCCTAGGGGGAGGATAACCGTTACTAAGATGTTACTACAGAAAGGGGGAAACATGGGATGGGACCTTTAACAACATGATCAATTAGCCACTGCTATCAAGGCCCAAAAGTTTAGATCTGGTTCTATACCCGGCCCCAGTTACCTCGTGTTGCTGGTTGAGGTAGTTGCAGTTGTCATTCTCAAAGGAGCAGTCAGCAGGTCCGTAGAAGTCCCCGGGAGAGCAGTCAATAAAGGTGATATCATCAACACCAATGTCTCCTGAGTTGCCCACTGCGGCCGAGAATACCACCTTGAAGTCGTTATGTGCTCCTGAGGGGGGGGGGTGTTAGTTCTTTATTGTTATATCACCTTGAAGTCGTTATGTGCTCCTGAGGGAGGGGGGGTGTTAGTTCTTTATTGTTACGAGAATATCACCTTGAAGTCGTGAATGGTGTATAATATCTGTCTCTATAAACCTACCAATCTGGATAGCAGTATCGAACCAAGCATCGCCACTATTCCCACTGTGTTTCCAGTATGTCGTACTGCCCTCTGCTTCCAGTACCTTAACCTCCAAACTACCCACTCCGTTGCCATAGAGATAGTAGGCGAAGGTGAGCCGGCATTTTGGTGCGGATCCCTTGTATTGTGGTGTCATGATCTCTGCAACATCACCCCGTCGTTGTGGGTATGTGCTCTCCACGTACAGATAGTGGCCTGGAAGAGAGGGGATATATAAAGACGTGAAAACAGTTGCATCTGGTAGAAAGCAGGTTCATATCTTATTTGTACGATATAATGCCTAAAAATTACATTATATGACAACAAATACTCCATGCCAGATTACTCTAGCCATGAACTGGCCCCCCTCTCCCCAGCCCCCATTACGATCCAACTGACCTGCAGCAGTTCCGGTGGTATGGTCTACATCAGGTCCATCACTGTAGGCGGTCTGTCCGCTCTGCCGGGTGAAATCAAAGTCATCAAACTCAGATTGGGTGTAACCACAAATACCCGACTCAAAATCACACGTTCCTGAAGTAATATAGAATTGTGATGCTGTCTGTCTGTCTGTCTGTCTGTCTGTCTGTCTGTCTGTCTGTCTGTCTGTCTGTCTGTCTGTCTGTCTGTCTGTCTGTCTGTCTGTCTGTCTGTCTGTCTGTCTGTCTGTCTGTCTGTCTGTCTGTCTGTCTGTCTGTCTGTCTGTCTGTCTGTCTGTCTGTCTGTCTGTCTGTCTGTCTGTCTGTCTGTCTGTCTGTCTGTCTGTCTGTCTGTCTGTCTGTCTGTCTGTCTGTCTGTCTGTCTGTCTGTCTGTCTGTCTGTCTGTCTGTCTGTCTGTCTGTCTGTCTGTCTGTCTGTCTGTCTGTCTGTCTGTCTGTCTGTCTGTCTGTCTGTCTGTCTGTCTGTCTGTCTGTCTGTCTGTCTGTCTGTCTGTCTGTCTGTCTGTCTGTCTGTCTGTCTGTCTGTCTGTCTGTCTGTCTGTCTGTCTGTCTGTCTGTCTGTCTGTCTGTCTGTCTGTCTGTCTGTCTGTCTGTCTGTCTGTCTGTCTGTCTGTCTGTCTGTCTGTCTGTCTGTCTGTCTGTCTGTCTGTCTGTCTGTCTGTCTGTCTGTCTGTCTGTCTGTCTGTCTGTCTGTCTGTCTGTCTGTCTGTCTGTCTGTCTGTCTGTCTGTCTGTCTGTCTGTCTGTCTGTCTGTCTGTCTGTCTGTCTGTCTGTCTGTCTGTCTGTCTGTCTGTCTGTCTGTCTGTCTGTCTGTCTGTCTGTCTGTCTGTCTGTCTGTCTGTCTGTCTGTCTGTCTGTCTGTCTGTCTGTCTGTCTGTCTGTCTGTCTGTCTGTCTGTCTGTCTGTCTGTCTGTCTGTCTGTCTGTCTGTCTGTCTGTCTGTCTGTCTGTCTGTCTGTCTGTCTGTCTGTCTGTCTGTCTGTCTGTCTGTCTGTCTGTCTGTCTGTCTGTCTGTCTGTCTGTCTGTCTGTCTGTCTGTCTGTCTGTCTGTCTGTCTGTCTGTCTGTCTGTCTGTCTGTCTGTCTGTCTGTCTGTCTGTCTGTCTGTCTGTCTGTCTGTCTGTCTGTCTGTCTGTCTGTCTGTCTGTCTGTCTGTCTGTCTGTCTGTCTGTCTGTCTGTCTGTCTGTCTGTCTGTCTGTCTGTCTGTCTGTCTGTCTGTCTGTCTGTCTGTCTGTCTGTCTGTCTGTCTGTCTGTCTGTCTGTCTGTCTGTCTGTCTGTCTGTCTGTCTGTCTGTCTGTCTGTCTGTCTGTCTGTCTGTCTGTCTGTCTGTCTGTCTGTCTGTCTGTCTGTCTGTCTGTCTGTCTGTCTGTCTGTCTGTCTGTCTGTCTGTCTGTCTGTCTGTCTGTCTGTCTGTCTGTCTGTCTGTCTGTCTGTCTGTCTGTCTGTCTGTCTGTCTGTCTGTCTGTCTGTCTGTCTGTCTGTCTGTCTGTCTGTCTGTCTGTCTGTCTGTCTGTCTGTCTGTCTGTCTGTCTGTCTGTCTGTCTGTCTGTCTGTCTGTCTGTCTGTCTGTCTGTCTGTCTGTCTGTCTGTCTGTCTGTCTGTCTGTCTGTCTGTCTGGGGGGTGTTAGCTCTTCATTGTTACGAGAATATCACCTTGAAGTCGTGAATGGTGTATAATATCTGTCTCTATAAACCTACCAATCTGGATAGCAGTATCGAACCAAGCATCGCCACTATTCCCACTGTGTTTCCAGTATGTCGTACTGCCCTCTGCTTCCAGTACCTTAACCTCCAAACTACCCACTCCGTTGCCATAGAGATAGTAGGCGAAGGTGAGCCGGCATTTTGGTGCGGATCCCTTGTATTGTGGTGTCATGATCTCTGCAACATCACCACGTCGTTGTGGGTATGTGCTCTCCACGTACAGATAGTGGCCTGGAAGAGAGGGGATATATAAAGACGTGAAAACAGTTGCATCTGGTAGAAAGCAGGTTCATATCTTATTTGTACGATATAATGCCTAAAAATTACATTATATGACAACAAATACTCCATGCCAGATTACTCTAGCCATGAACTGGCCCCCCTCTCCCCAGCCCCCATTACGATCCAACTGACCTGCAGCAGTTCCGGTGGTATGGTCTACATCAGGTCCATCACTGTAGGCGGTCTGTCCGCTCTGCCGGGTGAAATCAAAGTCATCAAACTCAGATTGGGTGTAACCACAAATACCCGACTCAAAATCACACGTTCCTGAAGTAATATAGAATTGTGATGCTGTCTGTCTGTCTGTCTGTCTGTCTGTCTGTCTGTCTGTCTGTCTGTCTGTCTGTCTGTCTGTCTGTCTGTCTGTCTGTCTGTCTGTCTGTCTGTCTGTCTGTCTGTCTGTCTGTCTGTCTGTCTGTCTGTCTGTCTGTCTGTCTGTCTGTCTGTCTGTCTGTCTGTCTGTCTGTCTGTCTGTCTGTCTGTCTGTCTGTCTGTCTGTCTGTCTGTCTGTCTGTCTGTCTGTCTGTCTGTCTGTCTGTCTGTCTGTCTGTCTGTCTGTCTGTCTGTCTGTCTGTCTGTCTGTCTGTCTGTCTGTCTGTCTGTCTGTCTGTCTGTCTGTCTGTCTGTCTGTCTGTCTGTCTGTCTGTCTGTCTGTCTGTCTGTCTGTCTGTCTGTCTGTCTGTCTGTCTGTCTGTCTGTCTGTCTGTCTGTCTGTCTGTCTGTCTGTCTGTCTGTCTGTCTGTCTGTCTGTCTGTCTGTCTGTCTGTCTGTCTGTCTGTCTGTCTGTCTGTCTGTCTGTCTGTCTGTCTGTCTGTCTGTCTGTCTGTCTGTCTGTCTGTCTGTCTGTCTGTCTGTCTGTCTGTCTGTCTGTCTGTCTGTCTGTCTGTCTGTCTGTCTGTCTGTCTGTCTGTCTGTCTGTCTGTCTGTCTGTCTGTCTGTCTGTCTGTCTGTCTGTCTGTCTGTCTGTCTGTCTGTCTGTCTGTCTGTCTGTCTGTCTGTCTGTCTGTCTGTCTGTCTGTCTGTCTGTCTGTCTGTCTGTCTGTCTGTCTGTCTGTCTGTCTGTCTGTCTGTCTGTCTGTCTGTCTGTCTGTCTGTCTGTCTGTCTGTCTGTCTGTCTGTCTGTCTGTCTGTCTGTCTGTCTGTCTGTCTGTCTGTCTGTCTGTCTGTCTGTCTGTCTGTCTGTCTGTCTGTCTGTCTGTCTGTCTGTCTGTCTGTCTGTCTGTCTGTCTGTCTGTCTGTCTGTCTGTCTGTCTGTCTGTCTGTCTGTCTGTCTGTCTGTCTGTCTGTCTGTCTGTCTGTCTGTCTGTCTGTCTGTCTGTCTGTCTGTCTGTCTGTCTGTCTGTCTGTCTGTCTGTCTGTCTGTCTGTCTGTCTGTCTGTCTGTCTGTCTGTCTGTCTGTCTGTCTGTCTGTCTGTCTGTCTGTCTGTCTGTCTGTCTGTCTGTCTGTCTGTCTGTCTGTCTGTCTGTCTGTCTGTCTGTCTGTCTGTCTGTCTGTCTGTCTGTCTGTCTGTCTGTCTGTCTGTCTGTCTGTCTGTCTGTCTGTCTGTCTGTCTGTCTGTCTGTCTGTCTGTCTGTCTGTCTGTCTGTCTGTCTGTCTGTCTGTCTGTCTGTCTGTCTGTCTGTCTGTCTGTCTGTCTGTCTGTCTGTCTGTCTGTCTGTCTGTCTGTCTGTCTGTCTGTCTGTCTGTCTGTCTGTCTGTCTGTCTGTCTGTCTGTCTGTCTGTCTGTCTGTCTGTCTGTCTGTCTGTCTGTCTGTCTGTCTGTCTGTCTGTCTGTCTGTCTGTCTGTCTGTGACACCTACCACAGTAAGCCTCATCCTCCCCATCACTACACTGAGAGATAAAATCACACTGCTGGGACTCGTGTATGCACTCCAGACCTCCACAGGTAAAAGCATCCTCAGCACACAGGGCTGACAGGGTGCACCCACTGAACGAAACATCATCAACTGCGATATCACCACCTATACCATCACCCCTCACTCCCTCGATCCATATTTGGAATTTGGACATGGCAGGGGGGAGGGTTAGGGAAGCACCGTTCCACTGGGGTCCCTGGCTACCTGACATACTCCAGATAACATACTGGCCAGTCTCGTTTAGTAGGTGGACATTCAGATCAGCTGCAAAAAGAGGGAGGTGTAGGTTGGAGAGATATCGCGTTACTATAAGGTTCATGATTTTCAATATTCTAAACTCAGTAGAAGTGGGTTAATAAAAAACATGTCGCTATATTAATATGGTAAGGAAGGCAGGACATTATAACATTGTGCAGAGAGATAGATAGAGGTTCCATGGCACTATGTTGGATAGTGGATGCACATGTTATAGTGATAGCGTACTCACCAATTGAGTTTCCGAACATGTTGTACCAAAAGTTCAGGGTGCACGTTTTAGTGCGATCCTCGACGTTGAGTGCCGGTGATTTTAGAATGGCCCTGTCCCCGGCTACACGGGGTATGGACGACTCAATGTACACATAGTAACCTGGGAGATGTTGCCATGGTTAGTAATGCGAGTTACCATGGTAGCCATTGTTGGTAATGCGAGTTACCATGGTTACCGCACTGATAGTAATAATATTGAGAGTGGATCTCATCTGACATTGACAATATACCTTTAGGAGATCCCCTGGTGTGGTCAACTGAAGGTCCCGTATTACTGGTCCCCGTGTTGCCCCGGTGGCGGGTCCAATCGAACTGATCCCGTTTGTGATCCGACCATCCACATAGACCTCCCTCAAAGTTACAATCCCCAAAGGCCTGCTCACACCCATTCTCATCACTCCCATCGAAACAGTCGCCCTCCTCGTAGTTACAGAACAACCCGGAGGGTATACACTGGCCATTGTTACAGGCACGCTCTCCTGAACACGCAAAGTTATTGGTTAACATGAGGGTTTTCAATTTTTGTAATATTGTTTAAATTGAATGCAGCTCAATAATTTGTTACTGTAGAGTGTAGATTCTAGAAGGGTGTAACCTACCGATAGGGCAGACTTCAGTGAGGTTCCTCTTGAAGCAATGAACCCCAGACGGGGTGAGAGTGGGATCATAACAGCAGTCAGCCAGGAGGCACCTGTCTTGGGATATACCCGTTTCTCCGGGGAAACACTCCACCCTATCAGCATCAGGCCCCTGGCAACCGTCGCTAGGCTTACACTGACACAACCTCCTCGAGGAATAATAACTGCCCGAGCAAGAAATAGAATCTGGTACACCCACAAACCCGAGGCACTCTCCATATTTATCAGATCGGGGGTCATCATTGAAGCACGGTTCGTCGCTGTGGGACCATGGCTGGGTGTTGGGTGTGCAAGACACTCCCAGTTGGGTGAACAGGTCGATGTTATTGTTGGTGTCCATTTTGCCGGTACACAACATCCGGTTATTCCAACAGACTCCGTCACAGTCCTCCCCTAGCTCTCCCAGGAAGTAAATGTTGGACCGCTCAGCACTACACCTGCAGATGATGATAATGGGGTGGTAAGAATGATGATATACAACGATTTACACAGGATTGCAGTAGTTAGTACAAGAAAATAGACAGTTAGACAGAGCTGCCTGTAAAGAAAAAAAATGTGGAAAGATGACAACCGTTTCATACCGTGAAAAGTGGATATCATCAAGAGCGATATCTCCGTATTTGTTGTTCCCTCTAGTTCCCAGGAAACTGATGTTAGCATGGATCCTTTCCCCGACAAAGAACCCTCCCTTGTACCAGCCATCTCCACTCTGGCCAACCTGGGACCAAGCCTCCACTTGGCCACTCTCGTCTGTAACAAAGACCTGGGGAGCGGGGGGTGAATAATGGGAGACACTTGGCCACTCTCGTCTGTAAAGACCTGGAGAGCGGGGTGTGAATGATGGGAGACACTTGGCCACTCTCGTCTGTAACAAAGACCTGGGGAACGGGGGTGTGAATATTGGGAGACACTTGGCCACTCTAGTCTGTAACAAAGACCTGGAGAGGGGGTGTGAATGATGGGAGACACTTGGCCACTCTCGTCTGTAAGAGAGAGACGACCGGGGGTAATATAGCTAGCGAAAAAGTAAAAGTTAATAAAAAAGGAGAAGGGTTTCATACCTGAAGTTTACCCACTCCGCTGCCCTTCATGTTGTACCAGAAAGTAACAGCACAGAGTGGTCCAGTATTTTCTATCTGGTGGGATAACAGGACAGCAACGTCACCAGGGTTACCAGCAGTGGCATTCAACAACATGTACCAACCCGTCCCAGAACCTACAGGAATAGAACCCATGTTGGTATAGTTGTAGAACTCGGTTCAAATGGTTAGTTAGACAGTGTCTACTATCTCAACGAAACACAAGAGTTGCTATGGTTACCGATTGTGTGGTCGTTGGGTGGCCCCGTGTAGGGCGCATTGCTGGGTCCATGGTGACGGATCCACGGTAGGGAACTGTTACTACTCCATTTACACGTGTCATGTTCAAAGTTACACGATCCATCTGCAGTGGGTGTGTGGTTTTTACAGCTATGATTCCTTCTTGCTAACCAAACCCTGTCTTAGTATCCGTAATCACCAAACTAATTCTACGACTATAACCCAACTTACCTTGCCCAAACATGTAAACATCGTTAGCTCTGTAGCCACCCCTTCCGTTCACACAATTGTTTGATACCCCAAACTTAGCATAGTCTTTGTGAGCATTAGCACCTGAGTAACAAACACCACCATCTTGTAATGCAAATGCCTGTAACAGATTTTAGATCGGATGAATAACGAAAAAAGGGACGGCCAAGATATTCGGATTGTTAATTAATGGGAAACGTCGGAATGTGGATTATTTGATCGAAGAGAGAACATCATTCAAGATGACTCCCATTAACATGAGGATGGATAGTGAGGCCTGATTTGATAGCAGGCGGGTTCAATTAATAGACAGTTTTTACGGTTTTTGAAATCTATAAATATAACACACAATAACATTAGATAAGGAAGCTCCGGGGCATGGAAGGTAGGCTCCTCTTGGTAACCTCCATGGCAGCACTCCTCTGCAGGTTTGATGGTTGTTGCTGGATGGATGGGGCAGCTGGGAGAGTCCTGGGGGTCCTCATCTTCCTAATAAAGGTCCTTCCTCGGCTGAAGTTCCTCTTGGCCATCTTCCTCAAGCTCCGGGTTGCACTGTTCCTGTTGGGTCGCACTGAATCTCCAGAGGGTGTCGAGGTGGGAGGAGGAGGGGCATCGAATACGGCAGCATGCTGGAGATCTAGGACAACAGGATGGATAGCTCGGGCAGGTTTAACAGGGGCGGGCAGGTCGAAGGAGTAGTTGATGTTTGGGGTATAGATGATGTCATCTTGATCCTCTTCAGGCAGCTCCGCAGGGATGACGAGGGGGGTGGTGTTGGTTGTCATTATCCGGGTACTGAACTCCAGGTCGTCATTGGATATGCCGGTGCTGGTGTACTTGGGGGAGAATGGGCCGGACTCACTGGAATCGCTCCTGGGCTCCTCGCTGGATGCACCACTGGATGATGGAAGGAAGATGGCAGGAGGGGTGGTGAAACGGACACTTCGCTGGGTAAGGGTACACCTGCAGATGGCAGGGGCGACACGGGGCTTCCTTAACTTGCGGAGGAAGGCAGGCAGCTGGATGGTGGGTAGAGATGGGAGAGTCAGCTTCATCTTGTAGATTGTAGTTATAGATTGTAGAGGAGATGTAATTGTAGTAATTGTTGGATTGGGGATAATCTGTTGGAGTTTCAAGGGGTATTTATACTCTGATGTCGGGGCTGGGTTGCGACACTAATTAGCATGCAAGCTGGGTCTCCAATCACACAGGACAGGTGATCCACACACAGAATGCAGTGGTATGTGATCTTGACTGGGTTTGGGACAGGGTACAGCTTGGTAATGGGTGTCACGTTTCGCGGGTACTGGTAATGGGTAACACGTGTCGAGTAATGGTAATAGGTATCACGTGGTGGGACAGGGTACTGGTAATATCATGGGACAAGGAGATCACGTTACCTGGTATCCCTTGGCGGCAGCAAGCTGAGCACAAGCAAGGGTGGCATTGTGAGCACTGGTGAAATCTCCCATCTTCTCAGGGAAGGCAGGATTATCCGGTACTTCAGTGTAACATCCAATGTTAACTGGATGGGAATCTGAGGGGGAAAGATAGACAGAATTATAAAAAGGAATATCAAACCGTGTGTGTATGGTCGATTCAACTTACCTAAATATCTGTCTGTCTAACCCTGCCATGTACAGGATTTCAAGTTTGAACAAATAAAGATCATAACACTGTTAGATCCTGTATGGCGCCGCCATACGACAGTGCGATCAGATGGGGTTGGCGGCGCCAGACAGGTTATATCCTAAGCCTCTCTCACTCACCAGGAAGCGACCGAATCAGGAAATGCTTGTCACTGATTGGCTAATAACCCGTCACGTGACCTATATAACAAGTTCTGATTGGTTGGCTACTCTCACTCACCACAATCATTTTCATCGCTCCCGTCCCAACAGTCATCCACCAGATCACACACACTATCCAGGGGGATACACCGGCCATTGCCGCATGTGAACTCAGCTCCTTCATTACACACAGGTAGGCCATCCTCAGCACAATTCCGGAATGCAATGTCGTCCAGAGCCAGGTCACTGGTAAAGGAGTCCCCCACAACACCTGCAGGGTAAGGGGTATTAGGATTTGAGGTCTTGAGGTTTATTGGTGAACTGGATTGTGTAATTGGATTGTGTAAAATCTTGTTGCACTGATAACTATATCAGATAAGTTCTGGACCTACCCTCGATATGGATTGAGAAGTTGGTCTGGGCCCCCGTTACTACTTACCCTCGATCTGGATTGAGAAGTTAGTCTGGGGCCCCGTTACTACTTACCCTCGATCTGGATTGAGAAGTTGGTCTGGGCCCCAATGAAGGCCCCCGTTTCAAACCAAATATCAGCGCCATGGTCGAAGCTCTTGGTGAAGAGGAGAGACTGGATCCCGGTGGTGGGGGTAAGGTAGACGTTGAGGGTTCCCATGTCTGTGCCCATCATGTGATACCACATATTGATCTCACACCGCGGTCCTGCACTAGTGACGGTTGGGGTAGTCAGGAGGGCGTTATCACCCTTTCGCCTACCAGACGCTTCTATGTAGATGTAATAGCCTGATGAGGGGAGTTGAGATTAGAGGGGAATAAACGATATTTAGAAGGAATCATTTCTACTTTTTAGTAACAAAGTCGGGAGGAGGGGGGCACATATTCATTGCATATCTTACTGTTCTGGAAACTTACCAGACTGGCCATAATTTGAGCAGGGTGGATTTTCACAGTTTGTATCAGCGTCATACTGGCAGCAGGTACTGTCGAACTCGAGAGTTCCACCGTTACACTTCGTACCAGCTCCCCATTTCCAGCCCTCCTTGTTGTATCGACAGCACTTGTCTCCGTTGTAGAAGACGTAGGGGTAGTTGCTAGGACAACCGTTACCTAGAGAGAGAGAGGGATAGTTGCTAGGACAACCGTTACCGAGAGAGGGATAGTTGCTAGGACAACCGTTACCGAGAGAGGGATAGTTGCTAGGACAACCGTTACCGAGAGAGGGATAGTTGCTAGGACAACCGTTACCGAGAGAGGGATAGTTGCTAGGACAACCGTTACCGAGAGAGGGATAGTTGCTAGGACAACCGTTACCGAGAGAGGGATAGTTGCTAGGACAACCGTTACCGAGAGAGGGATAGTTGCTAGGACAACCGTTACCGAGAGAGGGATAGTTGCTAGGACAACCGTTACCGAGAGAGGGATAGTTGCTAGGACAACCGTTACCGAGAGAGGGATAGTTGCTAGGACAACCGTTACCGAGAGAGGGATAGTTGCTAGGACAACCGTTACCTAGAGA
>AVPN01000082.1:44987-55977 GCA_000695325.1 Pleurobrachia bachei | reverse complement strand
CTTAGCATAGTCTTTGTGAGCATTAGCACCTGAGTAACAAACACCACCATCTTGTAATGCAAATGCCTGTAACAGATTTTAGATCGGATGAATAACGAAAAAAGGGACGGCCAAGATATTCGGATTGTTAATTAATGGGAAACGTCGGAATGTGGATTATTTGATCGAAGAGAGAACATCATTCAAGATGACTCCCATTAACATGAGGATGGATAGTGAGGCCTGATTTGATAGCAGGCGGGTTCAATTAATAGACAGTTTTTACGGTTTTTGAAATCTATAAATATAACACACAATAACATTAGATAAGGAAGCTCCGGGGCATGGAAGGTAGGCTCCTCTTGGTAACCTCCATGGCAGCACTCCTCTGCAGGTTTGATGGTTGTTGCTGGATGGATGGGGCAGCTGGGAGAGTCCTGGGGGTCCTCATCTTCCTAATAAAGGTCCTTCCTCGGCTGAAGTTCCTCTTGGCCATCTTCCTCAAGCTCCGGGTTGCACTGTTCCTGTTGGGTCGCACTGAATCTCCAGAGGGTGTCGAGGTGGGAGGAGGAGGGGCATCGAATACGGCAGCATGCTGGAGATCTAGGACAACAGGATGGATAGCTCGGGCAGGTTTAACAGGGGCGGGCAGGTCGAAGGAGTAGTTGATGTTTGGGGTATAGATGATGTCATCTTGATCCTCTTCAGGCAGCTCCGCAGGGATGACGAGGGGGGTGGTGTTGGTTGTCATTATCCGGGTACTGAACTCCAGGTCGTCATTGGATATGCCGGTGCTGGTGTACTTGGGGGAGAATGGGCCGGACTCACTGGAATCGCTCCTGGGCTCCTCGCTGGATGCACCACTGGATGATGGAAGGAAGATGGCAGGAGGGGTGGTGAAACGGACACTTCGCTGGGTAAGGGTACACCTGCAGATGGCAGGGGCGACACGGGGCTTCCTTAACTTGCGGAGGAAGGCAGGCAGCTGGATGGTGGGTAGAGATGGGAGAGTCAGCTTCATCTTGTAGATTGTAGTTATAGATTGTAGAGGAGATGTAATTGTAGTAATTGTTGGATTGGGGATAATCTGTTGGAGTTTCAAGGGGTATTTATACTCTGATGTCGGGGCTGGGTTGCGACACTAATTAGCATGCAAGCTGGGTCTCCAATCACACAGGACAGGTGATCCACACACAGAATGCAGTGGTATGTGATCTTGACTGGGTTTGGGACAGGGTACAGCTTGGTAATGGGTGTCACGTTTCGCGGGTACTGGTAATGGGTAACACGTGTCGAGTAATGGTAATAGGTATCACGTGGTGGGACAGGGTACTGGTAATATCATGGGACAAGGAGATCACGTTACCTGGTATCCCTTGGCGGCAGCAAGCTGAGCACAAGCAAGGGTGGCATTGTGAGCACTGGTGAAATCTCCCATCTTCTCAGGGAAGGCAGGGTTATCCGGTACTTCAGTGTAACATCCAATGTTAACAGGATGGGAATCTGAGGGGGGAAAGATAGAGGGAGTTGTTAAAAGGGGTATGAAACCGTGTGTGTGTGGTCGATCCAATCTACCTAAACTAAACATCTAATCTAAATATATGTCTGTCTAACCCTGTCATGTACAGGATTTCAAGTTTGAACAAATAAAGATCATAACACTGTTAGATGATCCTGTATGGCGCCGTCATACGACAGTGCGCTCTGATGGGGTTGGCGGCGCCAGACAGGTAAGATCCTAATTGCCTCTCTCACTCACCACAATCATCTGATGCTGGTCACTGATTGGCTAATAACCCGTCACGTGACCTATATAACAAGTTCTGATTGGTTGGCTACTCTCACTCACCACAATCATTTTCATCGCTCCCGTCCCAACAGTCATCCACCAGATCACACACACTATCCAGGGGGATACACCGGCCATTGCCGCATGTGAACTCAGCTCCTTCATTACACACAGGTAGGCCATCCTCAGCACAATTCCGGAATGCAATGTCGTCCAGAGCCAGGTCACTGGTAAAGGAGTCTCCAACAACACCTGCAGGGTAAGGGGTATTATTTGAGGTCTTGAGGTTTATTGGTGAACTGGACTATGTAACTGGAATTCTTGTTGCACTGATAACTATATCAGATAAGTTCTGGACCTACCCTCGATCTGAATTGAGAAGTTGGTCTGGGCCCCGATGAAAGCCCCCGTTTCAAACCATATATCAGCGCCATGGTCGAAGCTCTTGGTGAAGAGGAGGGACTGGATCCCGGTGGTGGGGGTAAGGTAGACGTTGAGGGTTCCCATGTCTGTGCCCATCATGTGATACCACATATTGATCTCACACCGCGGTCCTGCACTAGTGACGGTTGGGGTAGTCAGGAGGGCGTTATCACCCTTTCGCCTACCAGACGCTTCTATGTAGATGTAATAGCCTGATGAGGGGAGTTGAGATTAGAGGGGAATAAACGATATTTAGAAGGAATCATTTCTACTTTTTAGTAACAAAGTCGGGAGGAGGGGGGCACATATTCATTGCATATCTTACTGTTCTCCATAATTTGAGCAGGGTGGATTTTCACAGTTTGTATCAGCGTCATACTGACAGCAGGTACTGTCGAACTCGAGTGTTCCCCCGTTACACTTCGTTCCGGCACCCCATTTCCAGCCCTCCTTGTTGTAACGACAGCACTTGTCTCCGTTGTAGAAGACGTAGGGGTAGTTGCTAGGACAACCGTTACCTAGAGAAAGAGAGGGAGGGGTAGTTGCTAGGACAACCGTTACCTAGAGAGGGAGAGGGATAGTTGCTTTGACAACTGTTACCTAGAGAGGGAGAGGGATAGTTGCTAGGACAACCGTTACCTAGAGAGGGATAGTTGCTAGGACAACCGTTACCTAGAGAAAGAGGTAGTTGCTAGGACAACCGTTACCTAGAGAGAGAGAGGGATAGTTGCTAGGACAACCGTTACCTAGAGAGGGATAGTTGCTAGGACAACCGTTACCTAGAGAGGGAGGGGTAGTCGCTAAGACAACCGTTACCTAGAGAAAGAGAGGGATAGTTAGCAGGACAACCGTTACCTAGAGAGAGGTAGTTAGCAGGACAACCGTTACCTAGAGAGGGAAAGAGGTAGTTGCTAGGGCAACCGTTACCTAGAGAGGGATAGTTGGTTAGCAGGACAACCGTAACCTAGAGAGGGATAGTTGCTAGAGAGTAGAGCGAGCAACCGTTCCCTAAAGAGGGGCAGATGGAGGGCCAGAGAAGGCTAGAAACCTTTGGGTATTATGGCAGTAGGAATCTAACGGCCGGGCTTGGAGACATGGAGGCATGGTTGCTATGGTAACATACTTGCTGTTCCGATGGTATGGTCAGTGGATGGTCCAGTGCTTGAAGAAGCCGTCCTTCCTGTTTTCCGAATCCAATCGAACTTGTCCCCTGTGCTCTGGGTTAAGTAACATAGATCTTCCTCAAAGGGGGGGAGTTAGTTAGTTTCCTGGAACATGGGGGAGTTACTGTTAGTTGGGAAGGGAATTAGTTAGTTAGGATGACATGAATTATTGGAAGGGAGTAGGAGCTGGAGTGAGTTAACAATAAGACAATCTTGAAGAAGGAAGAGTTGAGAACTGGGGGAGTTAGTTCTACTGCACTAGGGTAGAGATACAAGGACAATTATTCCATTGTCCTTGATCACCAGCTTCAATCTATACAACAATATAATCATTTCTCTCTCTCTGATCTGTCACACACAAACCTAGGACAGTGATGGTAGCGGTAGCAGAGTCACTTCCTAGTCCGTTATCCGAGGAACATTTGTACAGCCCACCGTATGTAGTTACCATGTTGGTGATCATTAGAGTTCCATTGCTGTCCACCTAATAGTGAGAGGGTTGTGGTTACCATGATATAGGGGTGTGTGGTTACCATGGTTACCATGATAGGGGTACTAGTACTGGACAACTATCAACAGTGTATATCCAATACATGGCTCACAATATTTAACTAGACAGCTACCTATAATAATCCCCGCAGCGATAACACTTACCCTAAAGTTGGTATCATCGGGTAGGTCCAGTCCATCCTTGGTCCACAGTACCTCACTCTCAGGGTACCCGGTAATCCCACAGGTGAGGGTAAATGAGTACCCACCAGGTACAGTACCTCCCACAGGTGGTGGCACTATGGTAACGGGTGAGAGAGGAGGTGCCTTCTCATCTTCAAACATGAACACCGAATACGCGTCATAATCACCCGCGTCACCCTTACAATTCCCACTCCTCCCGTCCTTGTTGTAGGTGTTCAGCGCATCAGGTCCACTCCTACACTCCTTGCCATTGAGCACTCCGAACACGGTGTACCCCTTTCTGATGGCGACCTGCTCGCACAGCTTCCTGATACCCTGGGGCGGGTAGTACCAGGAGGAGATAATGATGGGGAGACCCGGGTCTGTCTTGTTGTGCTGGTAACAACCAATATACTTGGGGTCCTTGTACGTCTTGATGGAACACCTGGGGGGAGAGAGAAGGAGTGAAGGAGTGATTAGTTGGAGTGGGAAGGAGTGATTAGTGTTATTAGGGTACTACTGATGATGAAACATTGTAACTGTAGAGTGATGACATGTGACATCACTCACCCAACAAATTTAGTGTCATCAATAGCCATGTGACCCTCGGGTGATCCAATACCGGTGTTAGACCTGATACCAATCTTAAAGTCGCCATGTTGTCCAACCGCCACATCTGCCATCTTCCACTCACTACCCTGTGCTCCACTAGGGGGGAGTTAGTTAGTTTCCTGGAACATGGGGGAGTTACTGTTAGTTGGGAAGGGAATTAGTTAGTTAGGATGACATGAATTATTGGAAGGGAGTAGGAGCTGGAGTGAGTTAACAATAAGACAATCTTGAAGAAGGAAGAGTTGAGAACTGGGGGAGTTAGTTCTACTGCACTAGGGTAGAGATACAATGACCATTATGTCAATTGTTCTTGATCACCAGCTTCAATCTATACAACAATATAATCATTTCTCTCTCTCTGATCTGTCACACACAAACCTAGGACAGTGATGGTAGCGGTGGCAGAGTCACTTCCTAGTCCGTTATCCGAGGAACATTTGTACAGCCCACCGTATGTAGTTACCATGTTGGTGATCATTAGAGTTCCATTGCTGTCCACCTAATAGTGAGAGGGTTGTGGTTACCATGATATAGGGGTGTGTGGTTACCATGGTCACCATGATAGGGGTACTAGTACTGGACAACTATCAACAGTGTATATCCAATACATGGCTCACAATATTTAACTAGACAGCTACCTATAATAATCCCCGCAGCGATAACACTTACCCTATTCAACCATAGTAGCCCATCCAGGTCAGGTAGGAACCAGGTGTCATGGAGACTCTCAGGGTACCCGGTAATCCCACAGGTGAGGGTAAAAGAGTACCCGCCAGGTACAGTACCTCCCACAGGTGGTGTCACTATGGTAACGGGTGAGAGAGGAGGTGCCTTCTCATCTTCAAACATGAACACCGAATACGCGTCATAATCACCCGCGTCACCCTTACAGTTGCCACTCCTACCGTCCTTGTTGTAGGTGTTCAGCGCATCAGGTCCACTCCTACACTCCTTGCCATTGAGCACTCCGAACACGGTGTACCCCTTTCTGATGGCGACCTGCTCGCACAGCTTCCTGATACCCTGGGGCGGGTAGTACCAGGAGGAGATAATGATGGGGAGACCCGGGTCTGTCTTGTTGTGCTGGTAACAACCAATATACTTGGGGTCCTTGTACGTCTTGATGGAACACCTGGGGGGAGAGAGAAGGAGTGAAGGAGTGATTAGTTGGAGTGGGAAGGAGTGATTAGTGTTATTAGGGTACTACTGATGATGAAACATTGTAACTGTAGAGTGATGACATGTGACATCACTCACCCAACAAATTTAGTGTCATCAATAGCCATGTGACCCTCGGGTGATCCAATACCGGTGTTAGACCTGATACCAATCTTAAAGTCGCCATGTTGTCCAACCGCCACATCTGCCATCTTCCACTCACTACCCTGTGCTCCACTAACACTCCACAGTAGGGTGGTCTTATTGGTAGTCATGGCAACCACCTGCAGAATGAAGGTGGTATCAGTTATCTCGGGTAATATTGGGTAACGCGTGGTAACATATGGTAACAGATGGTTACACGCGTGGTAACCATGGTAACACACTTACATCAAGAGATCCGATCTTGCCCTGTCCATCAATGTTATACCAGAACTGAAGTCTGCACGTTGGTCCCGTTACCGCGAACTGGGGACTCGAGAGAATGGCAAAGTTGGGTGTCGCGAAGCCCTCCGTCTTGGTGTACATGTAGTGACCACACGAGCCCAGGATGGGTTTAGTTTCGGTAACCGTGGTAACGCCCCCGTGAGTGTTGTCAGTGATTCCCTCGTATTGGAAGACAAGATCCTTGCTGCTGATTGTCGCCTGTAACAAATGATAGGTATATGTATATTGGTGATTTATATGGTGAGAGAAAAAACGTTGAATTATTGAAAAATTGTTCAGAATTAACCATCTAATTAATAGGCCCCCCAATTAATAAACTTACTGTACAGTCATTGGCGGTGTTAATTATATCAGAAGCATCTAGCACCCTGCTCCACAAGTAAACCCCGTACAACTTGCCAGTGTATGCTTGCTTACTATCGAATCCTCCCCCGACCTTGTCCTGGTCCTGGCCCAGGACCACTGTACCCCCAGCTGGGATGGTCTGCCCCTTGGCGGTGTTGGGTAACTTCTGGGCGAGACTCCCCTCGACGTACACCTTCGCTATCCCACTACCGCTGTCCCATGTTAGACAAATGTGGTGCCACCCACCATCGTTAAGTTTTAGCTGAAGAAGGAAGGAGGAGGAGTGAGGACAAACAACAACAACGTATCTCAATTGTTCTGTCAGAGCATATTGGCAGCTAACATGTTTAAATGTATCAAGTGTAATGTATGATCGAGCCTAGCATTGCGGTAATGACATTCTCCTCAGCGTCCCATTCCGTACTGGTAAATGGCCGTGATAACTTGGTAACCAAGCTGCACTACGCACTAAACAACGTACCTGTGTTTGTTGGAATTGACTCTGAACGGCGGTGTTAAGGTTAGCACACGCGTGGTAACCATGGTAACACACTTACATCAAGAGATCCGATCTTGCCCTGTCCATCAATGTTATACCAGAACTGAAGTCTGCACGTGGGTCCCGTTACCGCGAACTGGGGACTCGAGAGAATGGCAAAGTTGGGTGTCGCGAAGCCCTCCGTCTTGGTGTACATGTAGTGACCACACGAGCCCAGGATGGGTTTAGTTTCGGTAACCGTGGTAACGCCCCCGTGAGTGCTGTCAGTGATTCCCTCGTATTGGAAGACAAGATCCTTGCTGCTGATTGTCGCCTGTAACAAATGATAGGTATATGTATATTGGTGATTTATATGGTGAGAGAAAAAACGTTGAATTATTGAAAAATTGTTCAGAATTAACCATTTAATTAATGGCCCCCCACTTAATAAACTTACCGTACAGTCATTAGCGGTGTTAATTATATCAGAAGCATCTAGCACCCTGCTCCACAAGTACACCCCGTACAACTTGCCCGTGTAAGCTTGCTTGCTATCGAATCCTCCCCCGACCTTGTCCTGGTCCTGCCCCAGGACCACTGTACCCCCAGCTGGGATGGTCTGCCCCTTGGCGGTGTTGGGTAACTTCTGGGCGAGACTCCCCTCGACGTACACCTTCGCTATCCCACTACCGCTGTCCCATGTTAGACAAATGTGGTGCCACCCACCATCGTTAAGTTTTAGCTGAAGAAGGAAGGAGGAGGAGTGAGGACAAACAACAACAACGTATCTTACTTGTTCTGTCAGAGCATATTAGCAGCTAACATCTTTAAATGTATCAAGTTTAATGAAGGATCAAGCCTAGCATTGCAATAACAACATTATCCCCAGCGTCCCATTCCGCACTGGTAAATGGCCGTGATGACTTGGTAACCAAGCTGCACTACGTGCTAAACAACGGCCGTACCTGTGTTTGTTGGAATTGACTCTGAACGGCGGTGTTAAGGTTAGCCAGGGCACTCAGGACAATCTGGTTAGCGGAATTCCCTGATCCCGTCGCCAAACTAAACATGTACCCCTTACTGTCCTTGTCACCGCTCCTCGCCCAAAGACACAGCGAGAACGCGGTCAGGGAGGGCATGCTCGTCTTCAGCAGGGCATAGTTAGATTTAGATGGAGGGGACGGGAATGAGAGGACTGTGACATCAGCAGCAGGTACGGTGTGGTCAGCCGGCATGGTACTGTAGAACGCCTCGTCTCCCAGGGAGTTACGGTGCCAATCAAATGTGTCTGCGTCGGAGTTGGTGAACCCGCACGTGCCATCCTCAAAAGAGCACGTTCCACAAGATTCCTCGTCTTCTCCGTAACTGCAGTCCTTCTCAAAGTCACACACCTGTACAGTATACATATTATAGTTGACAGGAGGGGGGAGGGGGTGAGATCATGCAGGGTGTTACTCTCGCAGAGTAATCATCACTGCAACAAGTGCAGTGTGAGATTAATGTCATATCGGATATGCTGCAGCTGAACTCTATAGAAAACTTTAATTATTCCCAAGTTCTATACTGCGATTATAAAACATCTAGATGAACCTCACTGCGCAGGGGAGTACCTCAGCAGGAACCGACCGAAACAAGTAAACAGCCTATCAGAACTCGTTATTTAGGTCACGTGACTGGTTATCAGCCAATCAGGGACTAGTATTTTCTGATTCGGTCGGTTCCTAGTCCTCAGGATACTAACCTGGTTGCGGTTGAGGCAGGAATGTTCCTCACACCCGAACTGGTTGCCCGAACAAAGTGGGGTAGCATCACAGCCAATAAACTGGATATCATCGAGGGCAATATCTGAGTTTTCTCCGTCCATGTGGGCCTCAAACACAATCTTGACGCTGTATAACCGGCCAATGGCCACCTCGGCCCGCTGCCAGTGGGGACTACTCCCAGACAAGGTACTGTTCCAGAGCTGGGATGGAGTGAAATGGATGGGGAGTTGAATCAGCGAGGTTATTTTTTTGAATTGAGGAGAAGAGATACCTACTAGCGATATACTGGCTTGATGAAGCCTATAAAAGGAGAGATGACTTTAGTTTACAACAAGTATGTCAAACTATGTTGCGCTGATCAGTAATTACCGGGTCACTGCTGTACAAGGTAGTGAGGTTGAGCCACAGACTGCCGCTGTTTTCCCCGTACAAGTAATATGCGAACCGGACTGTACACGAGTTGATGAAGTTGACCCATGGGGATGACAGGGCTGCTTTAGCCCCGCTGGCCTGGCCCGCAGCCTCAGCATACATGTAGCTGCCCTGGTTACTCTCCGTGGTGTGATCGTTTAGGGGTCCGTTGTTGTTAATACCATCCGCACCTACAATGATGACCGGGGATTAATATGAGGAGGGGAGAAATAGGGGATTAATTTGAGGAACAGAAATTCCCCTAATTAAACTCCTGGGGAGAAATAGGGGATTAATTTGAGGAATAGAGGGGAGAACTAGGTAAGATTGAAATACCCCGCAATGCGTGGCCCGCATGCTAGATTTTACTGAGGTTTCAGCATACTATTGTTTATTTCCCCTTTACCTTAATGATTAACTAATGGAAAAACAGAATACAAATTGAAATCCCCGGCTCGTGAGTGCAGGTAACCACAGGTTCCCTCCTCAAAGTTACAGTTCCCAATCGTAGCTGCGGTAAGGAGTGTTTTATGAGTCGCAGCTGACACCATGTGTACGTAGAACAAATAAAGTATGATTTGGAGTTATATAGAGGTCACATATCCCCGTACTAACATAGCTTCTCGTTTCTCAATCCCAATCCCAATTGTAGCTAATTAATTAATTAATTGACTAAGCACTCAATCCCAATTGATTAATTAATTAACTGAGTGGTGTAGGGACAAGCAGTGAGGGTAGAGGTGAATCCTGAATGCCATTGCACACCTTGTAGTCAGGTATACACCGTGTACTGGTAGTACACGTGAACTCATTGCCCGTACACACCGCGGGTGCAGTATCGTGACAGTGCAACATGGCCACGTCATCAATGGCAATCAAGGACAAGGGAGACCTCCCAACACTCGCCGTTATATCAATGGCATATGCATCCTGTTGTCCAATGAACACATAACCCTTGCTCCAGCCGTGTCCCTGGTCACCGGTCTTGGACCACACCTCCGTGCCATCCCCGGTGATACTGAGTGTCCCAATGCCCGTTCCGTACATGGAATACCAGAAGGACATGGTACATCGGGGAGAGGTGTTCTGCATTGTCAGGTACAGGACTGGTCACAGGGGACTGGCTGCCAAGTGTAAGCCCTCCATCCGCATGAAAGGAGGAGATAATGATGTTACATAACGAAAGGGCAAAAGTGGGAGGACTGGGGAGGTAAAAACGTCAATATACTAAGATGGGACTGGGGCGGCTGGTAAGGCATGTTCAATTACCACAGATGGGAATTTTACAGGTCTACCAGGAGACCGAGGCATATAATTAACCACTGCATATAATTACCACAAATGGGAATGTCACAGGTCTGCCAGGTGACCGAGGCATATAATTAACCACTGCATATAATTACCACAAATGGGAACGTCACAGGTCTGCCAGGTGACCGAGGCATATAATTAACCACTGCATATAATTACCACAAATGGGAACGTCACAGGTCTGCCAGGTGACCGAGGCATATAATTAACCACTGCATATAATTACCACAAATGGGAACGTCACAGGTCTGCCAGGTGACCGAGGCATATAATTAACCACTGCATATAATTACCACAAATGGGAACGTCACAGGTCTGCCAGGTGACCGAGGCATATAATTAACCACTGCATATAATTACCACAAATGGGAACGTCACAGGTCTGCCAGGTGACCGAGGCATATAATTAACCACTGCATATAATTACCACAAATGGGAA
>AVPN01000081.1:76613-104743 GCA_000695325.1 Pleurobrachia bachei | reverse complement strand
TGCTCCGTACTATATCTGACGGAGCTCTCCGTCCCATGTCTGACGGAGCTCCTAGCGGTTTGTGACGGACGTGCTCAATTCTGGCGCAGGTCAGTCCTAATTCTGACGAAAAGGACTACTTAAGGGAGCGGCCCCTGCGATTGAAGGCAGTTCCGGTCGGACCAGTTACAGAGAGGATCTCTACTACAGCTCCTGAGATGTCCCTGCTCTACTGTCTTACTTCTTCATTGGATGACTGAGGATCTATGCCTGACCATGTGTACTTGAGGATTGACACGTTACCGAGCTATGATAGTACTGGAGGAGTACCCTGACACTACTGAGATACTACTGCTATGCTGCGGTGCTGCTGTGACCCTATATGAGTGGAGGCAGAGGACTACCCGGATGTGGAAGTGGATTACTGAGGAGGACAACCGTAAGAGGAACGACAACTGTGAGTGTTATAAGCCATTATTGTGATGTATTACTTATTCTATTTCTTGCCAATAGTTATATCGCGTGTTTACTTTGTTACCCTGGTTAGTGCATTATTCTGAGCTATTATCTAGTGGTAAGACAGTTTGGGTGTACGATTAGGTCTACACCTCCAACTGCTTACACATATAACCACGAATACGAGAAATTCTTATGAATAAAACAGGGGTATCAAAAACAGAGAGGGAGAGAGAGACTAGAGAGACATTATAATAGGTTGATGGATTACCCAAAAGTGACATAATGTTGTACCCAATCTAATCAAACTCCTTCTCCTCTCTAGTCGCAGAGGAAGGGGGTGCTTCAAAATGAAAGGTTGCAATTTCCCCACTACCGGCATATTAGCATTACGTCAAATAAATAGAGGAAGTGGAGAAATGGGTTCGACGTTCGTAATTCAGAATTGTTCCGATATATTTGCGGTGTCAAATGTACAAATAATTAGGAAGAAGGAAGTGAAAACGTAATTTTAAATACATATTTTGGTATATCGAGATATGCGGATAACTCGGATAATCCACGTTCAAACCAGAAACAAACTAGAATTCGAGAAGAGAAACTTCTACAGAGCAATGAGACATAACTAAAGAGAGAGATGTGAGGTGACACAAAACTGATAACGACGGAGCTAAAGTGATTGCACTGATAGTGATATGAAATATGTATGCATTACACGATAAAAACTTGATATATATGTTGAACTAATTTCGAAGGAAGTGAATGATTTCCCAAGGGTGACAGGTGATCGAGAGCTAGTATAATTGGACGTCCCCTTCCCTGGGAATTTGATACCGGGGTTCACACTGTGTGAATATAATCTCACGCTCATACATTATATTAGGTATGATCTCAATGACGTCACCAATCATAAATTATGACGTCACGTTACCAATCATCCTTACCGATTAGTTGGGGAGATTTCTATCCAGGGGGCTGAGGAAACGTCAAGTTGAAAGAGTGCACTACTCTGGTCGATTGAGAGGCGGTGTAATTTCTTTCCATCCCCACCTGGGCTTTTAACCCTGAAAAAGAAGGAGATCATTATTTGATAATTACAATCATAATGATTGTTTGAATGAATTTTAATATGCACTTCTTTACTTGAAAAATCAAATCTCTCTTAAAATTTCTCATCACTTTCATATTCCATATAGGTCGTAAGACGGCGTCAGATGGTATTGACTATTGGTCGAATGTAAAGAGTGACAAAGGGAAGCGTGCTATCGAGGCCTAATTTGTTGAAGGCATGTGGCGTCAAAAAAGTTGTCGTATCTATTGTATTACAGATTCCTCTAGTACTAGTTGAGACAAGGCATTTCGAATATATCCCACACACATTCAGAAGTTGAGTTGCTTAGTAGGCATGTGAGAGGAGTTGTTCTCGCTTTGTAAAAACGTTGATTTGGCCTTGATTTATAAGAGGTTCGAGGGCACCAATTGACTTGGTTAAAGTTATAGCGGTTTCCCTAAGAAAAGGCCCAAGAACTCTGAATATACTTCGACGCTGCCCACATTTATCCGCGTGACTCTATTCTGTCAGTTATTTTACTGTCATATAATTTCAGTACGTGAATGCAAGAAAAATATATTGTGGGCTACGTCGAAATTTACACGCCATAATAACAGCCCAGTTCCAATTGTCAGTGACAGCTTGGCAAAATAATGTCTGAGCTACTATCTTCAGTCTCTCTCTCTCTGTTTCTCCACATCTCTGTTTCTATATTTTCTTACCCATTCCGCAGAGTAACTTCCCCTCCTTCAACCGTCATTCTGGTACGACATGCTGCTAAAATACAGAGATGGGTTTAGAATGAAGTGACACAATTTAATTTTCATAATGGTTGGCTGTTGGGACACAGTGCAAAGTTGCTCAATGGTAGGTCATTAGTCATTGCTTAGGGGAGGGGGGTTGAAATAGACAAAGCTGGATCTGTTATCTGTGCCCAAATATGACATAAGGCCACCAGTAATTACGTGACGTCTAATCTGCATGGACAGGCGACAAGGAAAAATCCAGAATGGTCGAGCATATGACTGCAACGAGCACCCGCCTTAGAAGGAACAATGAAGGACCAATAAGAGGTGGGCTGAAACTGCACGTGACAGGACGAATATGTGGTGTGATGTTTCTTCTATGATCTTAGGAGAAACATGAGATTTGGTAACTGTAAACCCCCCTGATTCAAACTGCTCCCCACTTCTTTCCTTTTCTTAGTTCTTTCTTTCCTTATTGCCCTGAGTGATCTCCTTTTGTTGTTTTGTAACTGGAATTTGGGCGTCCCAAGCGTGTCTTTGCGACTCACGAAGATGCAAATTTAACTTTCCAAGAATTGTCAATTTACTTGTCATAGGACATGAAAACGGATAGTGTCCTATCATTCCGGGCTAAGGGGGTAGTTTTATCTGCTGTGCTAGGTGGATTTCTATTCGGCTACGACACGGGCGTGATCAATGGATGTCTTTTGGTTCTGGGTGATGAAGGGACCAATTGGGACGTAAGCGAAGAGAGATCAAGAGTGAGAGAGAGAGAAAGAGAGAGAGAGAGAGAGAGAGAGAGAGAGAGAGAGAGAGAGAGAGAGAAACTAATACGTGTTTCACGCTCAGGTAACCGATCAACAGAAGGAGCTGATAGTGAGCTCTGCAATATGGGCGTGTGCAGTAGGAGCACTAATTAGTGGACCCTTGAACAGCATTACCGGACGTAAGGTATGGAGATAAGACGGAAACATATTAGGAGCTTTTGGTTTGTTTTGCAAAGTTTAGGTTACGTCATAATAAGATGTGCCCATTTATAGAATTACTCCCCACTTATCTAATATCTCACTTCGTTCACCCCAATTTCTAAGGAGAGAATTTTAAGCGGGTATAATGTATATTTTGTAGGGCGAACACATTTGCTTTAGGTATTAGCGACAAAGATTAGTCAATTGATATGGGTGTCCGACAAATTCGAATAAAAATATCCTCTTATGCACCGGCATGCAACTTCGCATTGACAAATATGTTTGCTCGACAAATTGAATTCCAAAAGTTCGAAAGCCAAAACTCCACCAATAACTCTGCTAATAGCATGCCCCAACCACAGATGGAAAAACATGTTCTTTGTAGTTATGCGGATGGATTAGTCCCTGATTCTAACAATAAAGGCGAATTTTCACTCCGATAACACTACATACAACTAATATGGGGCGAAATTAGTCTACTCTCTCCTAGGTAACCTTGATGAGCGGTGCTGCTATTCTAACAGTAGCATCCCTGATCATGGCAGTGTCTACTGACTGGAAGATGTTAGTGGCAGGACGAGCCCTAGATGGCATTGCTATTGGGTTTGTGTCAATGACGGGACCCCTCTACATAGCGGAGCAGCTGCCGGGCGATTGGAGAGGTCCAGCTACAGTGTGTTATCAGCTTATGATAACTATTGGGATATTTGCGGGGGGAATTATAGCTGGCATCTTCGCACCAGTTCAGGCTGGGTGGAGGTAAGTTTTGGGGAAATTCCGGTCTATCGTGATGCTAAAACTGTGTAAGATGGTAACTAAGGTGGTAACACTACCTCACATGGTAACTATGGTAACACTAACTCATGTGGCAACTATGGTAACTCAGATGGTAACCATGGTAACACTACCTCAGATGGATGTTAGGACTCAGCTGTATTCCCTCCACCGCAATGTTTATCCTATTTATCTTCATGCCACGAAGTGTCAGGTGGCTCTACTTTAAAGAAGATGTGGAAGGGGCCAGGACAATTCTGACACAAGTAAGCGGCAGATATATCGAATCAGCAGAGAGTTAGGACATAAATCATAATATATCCAGAGAGAGAGAGCTTACAATAAATAAATGACCAAATCCTAGCACAAGAGCTCAATATTAGTCGAGACTGGGAGAGAGAAATATGACACCAATGTCACACTTTTGCAACATTGTGTGACACGCACACGTCAAAGCTTACTTGTATTACAAGCTGGCGAATTCCTGGAAAAGAAAACAAATTCTTTATTTTGCTTCCGGTCTCTAATTCCCCTTAACCTCTTCTATTACTTCCTTTGGGTAAACTGGAGTTAATCGGTCCACGGGGAAAAGTGGCACATGTTTGGGGCAAATCGGTCCTTAAAATAACGTGTGTCACTTGACTTTCTCTACTTCCTCAGCTTAGAACGACAAGTGAGGAGGTGGATAACGAGATGTCAGCAATAAAGGAGGATTACGAGAGAGTCAAGGCAGACAAGGAACTTGGTGGAACGGGCTGTACCGTCCTGATAAATATGTTCAAAAATGTCGCCGTTCGAAGGGCCCTGATGTTGGGTATTGCCCTCCAACTTTTCCAGCAACTGTCAGGAATTAATAGCGTCATGTAAGTAAGAAGTGGAACTTTTGCGACAGTGGTGGGCCGAGAGGTATATATCTTTACTTCCTTCACATTTCCTTCTAGATTTCCTTTTAACTTTGATATGAATTAGTGACAGGGGTGGGAAAAACGGTCCCATTTTCTAGAAACTGCTAATATTCATAAACTCTATCGCTTCCTTCCCCTTCCTTCTCCCCGATTCTAACATTCCCTGCCTTCCTGGTTTTACAGCGGCTTCATGTCTGCAGATATTACCACTACATGTCAGATAGTACTCCCTATATCCTAGTTGCAGCATGTACTACCCTGCACTATATCCTAATCCTGCACTATATTGCAGGTACTACTCATCAACAATATTGGAGATGGCGGGCACTTCCCCCAGGATGGCCATCTGGCTGTCTTGTATTGTCAGCACTGCTAATGTAGCCTTCACTTTCATCGGTAAGAGATATGTAGAAGATCATGGACTGTCTGGTGGTGCCAGACCCCGTTTTGATTATCAGATTTGGTCGACGCCGCCAGACAGGAGGAGACCCGAGACTTAATTGACAAAGTGCACGATCATTGATCAAGATAACTAAATTGCAGGTTTTAAAACTCAAACTGACTATCACCAAGCAGCTCAAACAATAAAAATAGAACAAAGACAGTGGAACTGTGATCAGTGATCAGAAACGCTTTCAGTTTGAGAGCATTTCATTGGCCAGCACAGACACAATGAGATCTAGATACGACAATGAGAGAAGGAGAGAGAAAGAGAGATATGATGAAGGTTGAAGGAGATAGTTCTAATGTACGAGCAGAGATCAGAAATCAAGAAACTTTTAGCACCCCTCTCATACATTTTCATTAGATTGCTACTACCATACTATCTCCATGAGGTATAATGACACCCCACTCCCCCTCCCCTCGCAGGGTTGTACGGGGTAGAGAGGGCAGGAAGGAAGATTCTACTGCTAGGCAGCATGTTGGTCATGGTGATGGGGCTGTCTCTTCTTGGATTCAGTTTTGTCATCATGGACCTCTCTAAGAAAAGCATGCCTGTGGAGTTTAACAGCGGTGGTAAGTAATATACCTAGGTTTGGGAATGTAGTTGTCTGTGCCACTAACGGGGCTGAGACAGTCTCAAAGAGGGTAGTAAGCAATATTAAACATAGTCAGGGTATGAAATAATATGATATGGGGTAAAGCTATAGAGAGAGAAAGTAATGTGCAGTGCAGCTTATACAATAGACGTAAAAAGAGTTTGTATTGGGCGTGGTAGTAAGAATCGACATAGTGCTCTAAATCTTTATTTCAATTTGCTCCAACCTTCTCTCTCCCTCTCTTAATACATAATAATCTCCCCCTTCTATTACTTCAGACTCTGTGTGCACGGTTCCAGATGGAGCCTGGAAATCCTGCTACAATTGTCTGGAAATACCAGAGTGTCGGGTGTGTGAGAACGGGGAGGGGATAATTCACTGCCTCCCTGAGAACGCAACATCCCTGATAGAGGCCACTTGTGGAGCAGGTAATTCATAGAGTTTCAACTGCCAATGCCCAGTTTATATAACTTAATTGATGTAAATAATTAACAATATCATTGACTTACAAAGGTTGAATGTGCAATTTACAATAAACTACCAAATTTAGATGCGGATATAAGGAAGGAGTGCAAGACAAGTGAATCATGGTTGGCAGTCATGGGCCTGACTCTCTACATTATGGGTTTTGCACCTGGAATGGGTCCCCTACCCTGGACAATTAATAGGTAACCATGGCAGCAAACAATAGGTTACTATGGCAACACAAAATAGGTCACCATAGTAACACACAACAAGCTATATTGTTATAGTTCTAACCCCCCTTTATGTCGCAGTGAGATATTTCCTAACTGGGCACGTGACACTGCACTTTGTATCACGACCTTCACTAACTGGCTTGGTAACAGCATAATTTCACAGGTAAGAAAACTCTACCCCGGGTATATTTTGAAATTACATGGTGGTCCTACGAGTTGCTACAGGCCATATAATTATCCTTGAAAATTTTAATAGACAATAAAAACTGTGAATTTTTTACACATTCCACTTTCTGGCCTATTATATGTCTGGTGGCCACTTTTATAGAAACATACAGTACATAAATAACCCCCGGAGTGTAGGTAATGAGAGAGTGTATGTAGGTCTGTACGTCTGTGTAACTTTTACAGCCCTGTATCAATTAGGTGGCCACATTAGACGCATTGTAAACGACCAATTACGACCCGTTCTGCCACAGTACTCGCCTCTCCCACTACCACACATAGTTCTGTTGAACTGGTTCTGAGCCATTTATAAATGTCCTTCTAAGGTTTCTGAGCAATTACCCCCACAGTACTACTGAAAACCACAGACGTTGCCGAGAAGTAGTGTACTGCAACTAACATCCCCACTATTTCAGACACCAACTACTACAACTAACATCCCTAGGTACTTGAGACACCAACTACTGCAACTAACATCCCTACTGTGTTTCAGACGTTCCTGACCCTGTCGAAAGCAGCTGGGAGACCAGGAGCATTCTTCACCTACGCTGCAGTTGCTCTGGTTGGAATGGCTATATTCTTTGTGTTCCTACCGGAGACCAAGGGGATATCTCTGGAGAAGACAGACGAGCTGTTTAGGAGCAGGAGGACCTTCATTGGATTCCAACCTCTACAACAAGCAAAGGAGGGAGAGGAAGAGGCTAGTTAAAGAGGAGCTGCTTCTCAGGAGCATTTATAAGGAAGGGGAGTGAGAACTGCCATTTATGAAGAAAGGGGTCGAACTGGTGTCTGGTTATAATGTCCCAAGCTTAATTGCCTATTGAGCAATATGAAGGATTTATATATTAAGAGACAGGCAAATTTATATAAAAAGCATGCAAAATATAAAATACATATAACATTATATTTTAAAAGCCTTTCAACTGTAACCATTTCTTTATTTCGAATGCCCTCCACCCAAGAAGTGTAATAGTCCCTGTTATTTCATTTGCGGTTACAGTTTTATCCCCCAGGAATTCCTCAAGATCCGCCCTCAGCTGATGAAGGTCCCCCTCAATCCTGCTTACCTCTGTGTACCTCAAGTTATCCTCTTTAGTTGTTTTATGTTCCACTGGTAGGGTATCATTGTCAACTGTCCTCCAGAGAAAGTAGGGCAGGTCAGGGATATTGGTGGGAGGGGGCGTCCATCCACTAGGTTTGGGAGAGATAGACACTGTAGCGTGCTTATCTCCAGTAAAGGGTTTTACAGATTCCAGGTAAACTTGGTACTGAGACCGGTCAATTCGTGGAACTTGTCCAGATTTTATTGGACGTTTTATACCCGTTTTACTTAGACCAGGGTACATGCCACCTATGTATGATCGGGTACATACTGCTCCTGAAACTCGTAAACACGCCCGACTTGAAACGTTCATCCTAGGGGGATAAGAGAGATGGGTTTGCTGATGACAAAAACATATTTTCCACCTGGAAAGTTTTAAACAGAGAGAGAGAGAGAGAGAGAGAGAGAGAGAGGTAGAGAGAGAATAATATAGATATTATAGCAAGAATTATAACATGTTGAGCTCTAGTACTGCTGCAGGACATGCAGGTGTACATGAGCAAGTTCTGAGGCTTCTTCCCCTCATTCTCACTCTCTCTATGTGTCTCTATGTGTCTCTATCTCTCTATCACTCTCTCTGTGTGACTCTATCTGTCTCTATCACGAGGCAGTTTCTCTCTAGAGTTTTCCCATTATGTGTCTATATCTCACTCTGCAGCAAAGGAAGCGTGTGCTCATATTCTACAGAGCACTGCCAGACAGCTAGCCACACCCAACAATCACACACTCCTGCAGTGACATATCCTAACCGGCTATTACAACACGGTTCTAACGTGTACGGTGAAATTAAAAATGGTAAAAGTTGTGAGATAATTGTAGCAATAAATTTCTACCATACTGTAGGAATATCATAAAAACTTATGTGGTGCACATTATTTACTGACTTATCACTTTTGGCCATAAACAGGATAGTAACGACCCTCAAAAAGTATCGATTGAAATAATGTAGGACATGACGTAGAATTCTGAATACTTGAACTGTGAGCCGCGATTCACGATTGATCTATCAGGCCATTGCTCTGACCACAGTTCTCGCGTACGAGAATTGGGTCAGGCCAATGCTCTGACAACAATTGATCAACACAAACCGTTCTTATCGGGAAGAATCGAAGATTGAAGATTGTATTTTAAACTGCAGATTTTTGCACATCTTCTCCTTACAATTTACATCTTGTAAATCTTGTAAACTAGCGCACCCATTGGGTGCGCCTCATGGCGCCAATGGAGATGCTCATACAAATTTTCACTTACCTGCGCATCGCCAATTGGCGATGTCGCCAATTGGCGCCAAAATTTGGCGCCATTAGCGCCACGATGGCGCCAATTAGCGCCAATTAGCGCCATTAGCGCCATTTATTGGCGCTAAATTCGCCATGATTTGGCGCCAATTGCGCATCGCCAATATTTGGCGCCAATTGGCGCTATTAGCGCCAAATATTGGCGAATTTAGCGCCAATTGGCGCCAAATTGGCGCCAATTGGCGCGCAAGACCTTAAGTACCCATTTACCAGTTTCTCTCTAGAGTTTTCCCATTATGTGTCTATATCTCACTCTGCTGCAAAGGAAGCGTGTGTTCTCATATTCTACAGAGTACTGCCAGAGCCACACCCAACAATCACACACTCCTGCTGTGACACATCTTAACCGGCCATTAGAACACGGTTTGCTAACGTGTACGGGGAAATTAAAATCGGTAAAAGTTGTGAGATATTTGTAGCAATAAATTTCAATCATTTGGCTTATACAGAAATATCGGATGTTAGTGATACAAAGTAATCACACTAGGGGGTATGCATAAACCCGGATAGTCCGGATAATATGAATTTTCAGGAAAGTAATTCCGGTATATAGTACGGGCTGGAATACTCCGGTAATCATGCACAGATAACTCCTATAGCCGTGTTGAATAGCCTTTACTAAGTATAGCCCGTATAGATTTGGTAACCATCAGAGTTATCCGATTTGATGCATATCCCCTACTTTTTGACGTAGAATTATGAATAGCTCAATACGTGAAATTATGAGCTGCGATTGAACCGTTCTTATTGGGAAGCACATGTAAAGAATACGAATTCGCAGCTCTAAATTAAGCGCTGGTGGTGAAACTTAGATATAATGTTGGTTTGTATTTTGTTAATTTTTCTGTGTCCATGTAAATTGATAGACTATTTGTCAATCCTGCCCCTGTCTTAAGTTTTCAGAGGCCAGAGGGTGCTCAATTCCTTGTTGGCAGACGTTGTAGAGGGAAAACCAAAAAGGCTTTGTTGGTTTTCTCGATTTTCCCACTGTCGGACAGTGACTGTCCTTTTAGTTTTTAAAAACAATCCAATTAGGAAATCAGTAATGAAGCGGTACAGAGGAACCGAAAACGGGTAACAGTAAATTTAGTGAGCTCCGCTCAAGGCTCAAGCAGTCAGTGCCTCTAACAATTGAGAAAAAAGGGTCGAAAAAATGAAAAAAGGGTTAAATTTTCATTTTGTTTTTTTCAGTGCAAAAGCCCAAATCAAATACAGTGTACTTTGATAAACTATTCGCGCGTTACATTTCAAGTCACTTTCACCGCCGCGCCGCGCGCGGCCAAGATTCAACTCAAAAAGTTGCTTTTCAAAATTTCGCTTTTTTCGTTTTCCGCGAAACTTTCGGAAATTTTGCCGTTTGCGCACTTGTCTTTGGAAGGCGCTGCAACCCCCTCGTTTGCGCTGCCGCGGCACCCCGGTCTGTAGCATATGCCAACACTTGTCTCCCATTTCAAACTTCGTAGTTCGTTGTTGACATCCCACATTGTATGGCTTCTCCTGACCGTTTTATATGTAATGTTTATACAGTTAATATTTTGTTTCATTAGTTTTTCGCTAACCGACAGTTTTGTTGATTTTAGGGGACTTGAATGGCTCTCTGTCACCGTCCCTCTTACCCCTAAAACTTAACATATACATTGTCTGACTTTTAAAACTTTTTTCTTAGCTATAAGTCATGGATCAGATTCTTGGACTATCCGAGCCTGCCCAGCAGTTCTACAAAGATTCCTGCAGACTGGTCAAGAGGTGTACCAAGCCCGACCGAAAGGAATTCCAGAAGATCGCCATGGCAACCGCTGTTGGTTTTTGCATCATGGGATTCATTGGATTCTTTGTGAAGCTCATCCACATCCCCATCAACAACATCATTGTTGGAAGCTAAGAAGTGACCTGATACGATCTGGATGTGACAATTGGGCGGACAATTAGGAAGTTTGTGTGTGGGGAAGATAAGATGTGTACGTGTTTGGGGAGCTCTTATTTTAAAATTCCACCCCTTTCGACACAAAAAGAGGATCCTGTACAGAGCTTGGGTACACAAATTACTAACCGTTTTACTGAATCTCTATACCATACCTACACGACACACGTTTAACGTTTTTGTGTTTCATTTTACCGTGCCAGACGAATGGTTTCGTGTTCTAATTGGCTCATGCCACAGCCACTAGACTTGGATCATGATTTCATCCGATGTCAGATTTCAGAGAAGGTGCAACCGCTAATTGACAGTCCTGATTAGGAGTTGAGTGTGTAGTATCGAGCTATAAATGTTTGCCAATATGAACAATTTACTTCTTTCACTGATGAGGGCTCTTACGCCGAAACGTTTGAATAGTTATTTGAATTTGTTCAACTAAAACCCCGAGTCGTCTATGCCTGATACAACTCTGAACCACGTGAGGTCACCACAGGGGTCACTCCCTCAACATGTCTCCACCACGGACGGTGTCATCAGCCCTACACAGCTGATCCAGAGACTCCCATATTATATTATTATTTGGGCTAGCAGCGTTTGCCAAGTTTTCCGCTAAACTTTCCGAAATCTTGTGCACTTGTCTCCCATTTCGCTGTTGATATCTCACATTGTATCTGTACGGCTCCGCTTGACCGTTTACAGTTGTCAGTTAAAATTTTGTTTCATTAATTTTTCGTGAAACGACAGTTATGTTGATTTTAGGGGACTTTCCATGATCGACTTTCTGTCACCGTGCCCATAAAAGATAACAATAATATGACATCTTTCATTTTTCCTTAGCTAAAAGTCATGGATCAGATTCTTGGACTATCCGAGCCTGCCCAGCAGTTCTACAAAGATTCCTGCAGACTGGTCAAGAGGTGTACCAAGCCCGACCGAAAGGAATTCCAGAAGATCGCCATGGCAACCGCTGTTGGTTTTTGCATCATGGGATTCATTGGATTCTTTGTGAAGCTCATCCACATCCCCATCAACAACATCATTGTTGGAAGCTAAGAAGTGACCTGATATATTCTGGATGTGACAATTGGGCGGACAATTAGGAAGTTTGTGTGTGGGGAAGATATCTACACATGCACAAAACCCTCGAGAATAAAATTTTAAGGTGGGGAAAGCGCACAAGAAGGGTATCCTGTACAGAGCCTGGGTACACAGCTTACTAACCGTTTTACAGAATCTCTATACCATACCTACACGACACACGCTTAACGTTTTTGTGTTTCATTTTACCGATATAATGTAATTAAACGTTGACAAAATCACTGTCTTTCAGTTTGTTTAATGTGTAAACAGATTCCTCAATTTTTCAAAGTCAGGGTGTTCTAATCGACACAGATCCTTTCTCTGTGATCTTTTGAAACAACCTGTACCTCTATCTATTCTTCCTTTCAACTTTCTCCGAACTTAATCCCTCTCTAACGGCATCTCCCTTTGTAAAGGATGAAAGTAGTTCTGCTACTTTGCCTGTTGGCACTCTCATCCTCACTTCTGGTGAATAAAAATGTAAAGAGGATAGTGGACCTGACAACTCAGCTCGCCAAGGTGAGAATGAGAACTTAGGGTGGTAGTTTGTGGGAGTGGGATTTTGTGTTCTAAGCCTCCTTTACTGTTTACCGCGGGGTGAGGTGTTAGAGAGGGTGAAAGAGGGTCGCAAGGTGTGGCGGGGAGTCCTCTACCTTTGTGGGTATAATTGATACGAGGGTATATTTCATATCCCTGACTGCGAGAGGGGGACATCTTTTGAAACAATACCCTAGTTAGAGAAATGAGATATTGCTTGTTGTAAGCAGCCAGTCAATAGTGCCATTCGAAACTAGTTTGTGATTTTAGAAAAAGGGATGAAGCTTGACAGAGAACAAAGGGAGGTGGTTTGTAGTTTTGAGAAGAACACATCGTCCACAGATGTGTCAAGAATGGGTCAAGTTTCAAGAATCACGCTGGTTTTTATACTGAGAAATCTGACCACCTGTTGCTAAACTTAATTTCACCTTCTCCATCTCACTGCCGCCTGCTCCTCTTTCTCTATATCTTCCATTTCTCTTCCCCTCTCAATCTCAACTGTCGGGGTTGGTGGGAGGGGGAGGGGGTGAAGTGCAGTGGTAGGTCGCACAAGACAGTCTGAACAAATCTGTAACATCTCGTTCACACACCTCTCTCTCTCAGAGTAAGTCTGAGGTGACTGTTGAAAACGCGGGACCCGGATCTGCAGCTGTTTATGAAGTTGCAGTTGATAGTATCTCTGTAGACAACCTGTCATACATCTCTGTATCTCAAAACGGAGTGAAACTTCCCCTCAAGAAAGTTGTTGATGGGTAAGTGAGAGATATGATCCTTAAATTGGAATCGTTGCTGAAGTTATGATTATCAAATTCTCCGCTACGTCCTACTCTCTCACAGTTCACATCATATTTTATGAATTCCCCTCTCTAGATTCCACCCTCTCTAAACCCACCTTTCTCTCCAGACTATACGAGGCAACACTGGGATCCCCTCTGGCTACTGGAGCTACTACTACCCTCTCTGTAGAGATGTCCTTCACCCATGTGTTGGAACCCTTCCCCAAATCCATCAACCAGCCAGACAACCAGTTGGTTAGGGTTCACTCCAATGCTTACTTTTACAGCCCATACGATACCTCCGAGCAGACTTCTGGTGAGTAGTTGGGCAATATGGCGAGGAAATCTTAATTAATGTTCGAAGTAAACGTACTTATTGCTCAATGTGATATATAACATCCTTCCACTTCCGCAGCATTCAAACTGGGAACCACCAAGGTTGAATCGTTTACCCCACGAAGTCCCAGTAAGAAGGACGGCCAGTCCATCTCCTATGGTCCTTACTCCAGTATCGCTGGTAAAACGAGTGCAAGGGTGACACTACATTTTGAGAACAACTCTCCCTTCCTGACTATCACATCCTTGAAACGAGAGATTGAGGTGTCTCACTGGGGTAATGTAGCAGTTGAGGAACATTACCAGATGTCACATACAGGGGCGAAGCTGAGGTCTCAGTTCTCCCGACTTGATTTCCAGAGGAACCCAATCGGTAAGATTTTGGAGGTTAACAAACCGGTATTAGAGCTATGTTATCTCCAAATATACACGTTACCTCCGAAAACTTCAAAAAATTGATCTCATGGAAAGAATCAAATGATACCGTTAATCCGTTCTGTTGTTATAACATCTGTGTCTTGTTGTCTAGTAGTCAGGGCATATGATGTCAATTTCATGGTGATTTTCGGCATAATTAATATGACATCTTTCATTTTTCCTTAGCTAAAAGTCATGGATCAGATTCTTGGACTATCCGAGCCTGCCCAGCAGTTCTACAAAGATTCCTGCAGACTGGTCAAGAGGTGTACCAAGCCCGACCGAAAGGAATTCCAGAAGATCGCCATGGCAACCGCTGTTGGTTTTTGCATCATGGGATTCATTGGATTCTTTGTGAAGCTGATCCACATCCCCATCAACAACATCATTGTTGGAAGCTAAGAAGTGACCTGATATATTCTGGATGTGACAATTGGGCGGACAATTAGGAAGTTTGTGTGTGGGGAAGATAAGATGTGTACGTGTTTTGGGAGCTCTTATTTTAAAATTCCACCCCTTTCGACACAAAAAGAGGATCCTGTACAGAGCTTGGGTACACAAATTACTAACCGTTTTACTGAATCTCTATACCATACCTACACGACACACGTTTAACGTTTTTGTGTTTCATTTTACCGATATAATGTAATTAAACGTTGACAAAATGACCGTCTTTCAGTTTGTTTAATGTGTAAACAGATCCTACAATTTCTCAAATACAGGGTGTTCCAAACAACTTTCTCCTCATCTCTGATTTATTGAAACAACCTGTATTTATCTTCTCCTATTCTTTCACTCATCTTCACCCATTCCCTTTCTAACGGTCTCTCTCTTTGTAAAGGATGAAAGTAGTTCTGCTACTTTGCCTGTTGGCACTCTCATCCTCACTTCTGGTGAATAAAAATGTAAAGAGGATAGTGGACCTGACAACTCAGCTCGCCAAGGTGAGGAGGAAACTTAGGGTAGTTTGTGGGAGTGGGATTTTGTGTTCTAAGCCTCCTTTACTGTTTACCGCGGGGTGAGGTGATAGAGAGGGTGAAAGAGGGTCGCAAGCTGTGGCGGGGAGTCCTATACCTTTGTGGGTATAATTGAAACGATATCCGTGACTGTGAGAGGGGGGCGTCTTTCGAAATAGGACCCTAGTTAGTTTAGTGAAATGAGACAAATGCTTGTTGTAAACAGCCAGTTAATAGTGAAATTCAACACTAGTTTGTGGTTTTAGAAAGAGGGATGAAGCTTTGACAGAAATGTTAGGGAGGTGGATTGTCGTTTTGAGAACACATCTACACAGATGTGTCAAGGCCCCGTGTCAAGAATGGGTCAAGTTTCAAGAATCACACGGGTTTTTATACTGACAAATCTGACCACCTGTTACTCAATTTCTCCATCTTTATCTCACTGCCGCCTGATTCTCTTTCTTTCTCGCGTCTCTCCACCCCTCTCAATCTCCACCGTCCATACTGCGGTGGGGGTGAAGTGGTAGTTCGCACAAGACGTTCTTAACAAAACAATCTGTAACATCTCACACATCTCTCTCTCTCTCAGAGTAAGTCTGAGGTGACTGTTGAAAACGCGGGACCCGGATCTGCAGCTGTTTATGAAGTTGCAGTTGATAGTATCTCTGTAGACAACCTGTCATATATCTCTGTATCTCAAAACGGAGTGAAACTTCCCCTCAAGAAGGTTGCTGATGGGTAAGTGAGAGATGATCCTATAAGTACAATCGTTGATGTAGTTATGATTGTCGATCTCTCCGCTTGATGGCTACGCAGTACGCGTACACCATACTCTCCAGAGTCCACTATGACTTTATGACTTCCCATCTCTAGACTCCACCCCTCTCTAAACTCACCACCCCTTCTCTAGACTATACGAGGCAACACTGGGATCTCCCTTGGCCGCTGGAGCTACAACAACCCTCTCTGTAGAGATGTCCTTCACCCATGTGTTGGAGCCCTTTCCCAAATCCATCAACCAGCCAGACAACCAGTTGGTCAGGGTTCACTCAAATGCTTACTTTTACAGTCCATACGATACCTCCGAACAAACTTCTGGTGAGTAAATGGGCAATATAGCGAGAAAACCGTAATAGTAAACACATATTGTTTCATGCAATCGTTGTCATACTACTGTAATGTCACGCCGGTTTGTAGAGTCTTGTGAGACAGTGTTATCGACTAATCGGTGCTACTCATTGAATAACACCCTTCCTCTCCCGCAGCATTTAAACTGGGAACAACCAAGGTTGAATCGTTTACCCCACGAAGCCCCAGTAAGAAGGACGGCCAGTCCATCTCCTATGGTCCCTACTCCAACATCGCTGGTAAAACGAGTGCGAGGGTGACCCTCCATTTTGAGAACAACTCCCCCTTCCTCACCATCACATCCCTGAAACGAGAGATTGAGGTGTCTCACTGGGGTAATGTAGCTGTTGAGGAACATTACCAGATGTCACATACTGGGGCGAAACTTAGGTCTCAGTTCTCTCGACTTGACTTCCAGAGGAACCCTATTGGTAAGATTTAGGAGGTTAACAAACCGGTTTTAAAATGTACCTTAGTACCTCAAAATTCGAAAGTATACCTAGCCTTGGCTGCGTGGAAAGAATGATACAATCCGGTCTTTGTTAACAGTTGTGTTGTTGTCTAGGTGCTCCCACTGCCATCAAGTCATTCCGAACTGTCCTCCCTGCCTCATCACGAGATGTTTACTACCGAGATGATATTGGTAACATCTCTACTAGCAACCTTAGGTAAATTAACAGATACATTTGTGTGGCCCTAATCAAATGTTTTGAAATCGCCCACGCCACATGTTTCTAAAGCTGAACTCTGAAGAGATGGCGTTCTCGTCACCGAAACAACTTGATATAAATCGTTTCACTTTGTTTTAATTCACCACATTTGTTTCCAGGGAGACAGAGGATGCTAACGAGCTAGAGATCAGGCCCCGATTCCCTCTCTTTGGAGGGTGGAATACCAAATACTACATTGGGTACAATGTCCCATCCTATGAGATGTTGGGGAGCAATGGAAACCAATACAAACTGGAGGTTCCCTTCGTGGATCATAGTTATGATAACATGGTGGTGGATTCTGCTGAGCTCAGGGTCACCCTTCCTGAGGGGTGCAGGTGAGAACTGGGGACTTAAAAGATTGGAATCTATGTGAGTGGAAGAATGCTGGATACTCGATTGATACTCATTCAATCGTCCCCTAATTATTTGTTATTTTACAGTGATTTTGAGGTGGCCTACCCTGATTATGAAATAACTCGGGAAGCAGATGACCTTGTTAAGACATATCTGGACACCTTTGGACGTCCTGTTCTTGTTTTTACTGCCTGGAATCTGGAGGAAAGCCATATCCAAAATATTGAGGTAATTAATTAATTACACTCATGTAGTTGGTTAGAATGCTTTGAAGTTGTTGTGGTGGGGTAATGACAACACTACCATATTTGGTTAGCACATTGTTGCACATACACGTGTATGTTCCGGTCCCCTACTACCACCCTCTTTGTCCCCCCTCTCTCTCCCGGCAGTAGTAGCACTACGTCAGTCCACGTAGCTCCCTTTGAAAAGAGCTACTGAAAGGGTTGTACGTCGCGCGCGCAGACATCACAACCATGTAAAGTAGAAGTTGTCATCTCACAAACAGGCCAGACTTTACGTGTCACAGCCGCGCACAAGCCTGAGATGTGTGAACAACAGTTTGTTGTATTGATGACGATCCAAGGTCCCCATGTGACGTCATTTATCAATAGTGCCTAATTGTAGCCCCATCATCAGACCTGCCCTAAATTCTGACCTTCCCTAAATTCAGACCTTCCCTAAATTCAAACCTGACCTAAATTCTGTCGAAGTTCTACTTAACTTAACCGTAGTTTTCTAATACACTTGGCCCTTGGGTATCCTTCACCAGCGGAGTGAAGGGCAGAGTGTGTGGTGGGTATAAATGTGTGATTGGGCCACAGGATGTAATAAGGTGGTGAGCTGGGGTGTGCGAAATGGGATGTGAGTAGGGGTAGAGTGATAAGGGACCCACCAGTCGTCGCCTCTTAAGGGTTCGTTTCGGTGTTAAGGATGGATCAATTGCTCCGTATCCGTATTTTCTACCATCGTAACATGTAACAAAAGAAGACTTTTAATATTACATGTATTTAGCTATAGATTAGTGCTCAGTGAGGAAACAATATCGATTTCGGGCCAGACATATAAAGTCTCCAGTATAATAGTGCTCGCTCCAGGCCATCTTATGTTACATATTCGTTGTTACATACTTTGTTACATGTTACCATGATAGAGAATTCAGAAGGCAACGGATACGGTGCTACTGATCCACCCCCAACACCGAAACGAACCCTTAATGAAGTCTACGAGACGATTGGAATGGGGCGATTTCAGTACCTGATGTATACCCTAATTGGCTTGGTTGGATATTCAGATTACGCTGAATTGGCTCTTCTCTCCGTCTTGATGCCAGCTATTAGATGCGAGTGGGGACTTACAAATTACTTCGAAGCAGCGATCACGTTATCTGTGTTTGTGGGTTATGCGGTATCTTCAGGGCTGTTCGGAAAGGTAGGAGATATGTACGGCCGAAAACCCCTTGTCTTAACAGCTAACATCCTCCTCCTTGTATCGGCTGTCGGGACCGCTTTGGCACCAAATAAATGGGTCTTTCTGGCGGGGAGAACTTTAACTGGATGCTGTATTGGAGTTACGTTTAGCTCAATGATCTGCTATGGTACGGAGTATGCAGAAGGGAAATACAGAGCGTTTGGTGTCTATGTGCTGATATTAACGTGTTTTATTGGGGGTGCTGCTGTTAATATTCTAGCGTACCTCCTCCTCAATACTATTGGGTGGAGATGGTTCATCTTGGTTGTTTCCATCCCCATTATTCCTGCCTTGGTGCTAACTGCAATCCTCCCGGAATCCCCCCGTTATCTGTGTGTCAGTAAATTCAAACCTGACCTAAATTCTGTCGAAGTTCTACTTAACTTAACCGTAGTTTTCTAATACACTTGGCCCTTGGGTATCCTTCACCAGCGGAGTGAAGGGCAGAGTGTGTGGTGGGTATAAATGTGTGATTGGGCCATAGGGAGATGTAATAAGGTGGTGAGCTGGGGTGTGCGAAATGGGATGTGAGTAGGGGTAGAGTGATAAGGGACCCACCAGTCGTCGCCTCTTAAGGGTTCGTTTCGGTGTTAAGGATGGATCAATTGCTCCGTATCCGTATTTTCTACCATCGTAACATGTAACAAAAGAAGACTTTTAATATTACATGTATTTAGCTATAGATTAGTGCTCAGTGAGGAAACAATATCGATTTCGGGCCAGATATTAAAAGTCTCCGATATTATTAGTGCTCCCCAGGCCCTTATATGTTACATATTCGTTGTTACATACTTTGTTACATGTTACTATGATAGAAAATTCAGAAGGCAACGGATACGGTGCAACTGACCAAGCCCCAACACCGAAACGAACCCTTAATGAAGTCTACGAGACGATTGGAATGGGGCGATTTCAATATCTGATGTATACCCTAATTGGCTTGGTTGGATATTCAGATTACGCTGAACTAGCTCTCCTGTCCGTATTGATGCCAGCTATTCGGTGCGAGTGGGGACTAACAAATTATTTCGAGGCCGCGATCACGTTATCTGTGTTCGTGGGCTATGCGGTATCTTCAGGGCTGTTCGGCAAGGTAGGAGATATGTACGGCCGAAAACCCCTTGTCTTAACAGCTAACATCCTCCTCCTTGTATCGGCTGTCGGGACTGCTCTGGCACCAAATAAATGGGTCTTTCTGGCGGGGAGAAGTTTAACTGGATGCTGTATTGGGGTTACGTTTAGCTCGATGATCTGCTACGGTACAGAGTATGCTGAAGGCAAATACAGAGCGTTTGGTGTCTATGTGCTGATATTAACGTGTTTTATTGGGGGTGCTGCTGTTAATATTCTAGCGTACCTCCTCCTCAATACTATTGGGTGGAGATGGTTCATCTTGGTTGTTTCCATCCCCATTATTCCTGCCTTGGTGCTAACTGCAATCCTCCCGGAATCCCCCCGTTATCTGTGTGTCAGTGGTAAAGTTGACGAGCTGAACAAGGTACTGGGTTTTATGGCCAGGTTGAACAAAGTCAAACTGGAGGATAATGTGGAAGTGGTTGTTTACCAAAATGAAGATCTCGGATCTTACAACATGCTGTTTAACGAGACGAATAAAAGGAGTGTAATTAGTCTCAGCGTGGTTTATTTTGCCACTATGTTCATAGAGTTTGGTTTGATTATCTTCCTCCCTCTCTTCTTCTCTGCCAAGTACTGTGGGACAGGAAGTGTCACTCCTACACATGATTGCACGATGTTAACCCAGGATGATCTCTGGAAGTTGTCCCTATCCTCTGTTGCAGCAATATTCGGATCACTGATAGGGTTCCTATGTGCTTCATACATAGGGCGGCTAATCCCACTCCGTGTTGCTAGCGGACTGACACTTGCATGTCTCCTGGGACTACTTATTTGTATCAGTAACGTTGTGACACTAACAATCGTGTCTGGACTGAAACTAGCAGAGGCGGCAGTGAATACTCTCCTTTGGATAATCGTTCCTGAATCCTTTGCTACATGCCTCCGATTTACAGCGATTGGGTTTATAAATAGTTGGGGAAAGCTTGGTGGAGTTGTGGGTACAGGGATGGTATATTTGGTGTTTTACGTGAGCCCCACCCTAGTGATTGGAATTTTCATTGCAGTGACTGTTGTTGAATTGATTGGAACTTTGGTGTTTAATAGAGAAACTAAGGATGTTGAGTTGGCGGAGGTGTGATGTTGTATAATTGTGCTAAATACAGCTGTATTATTTCGTTGTGTATTGTTCTGATATATTTTTAACTGGAAACAACTGCTTTTTCTTCATCAAATAAGAAACGGTGGGCGGTAGAAATTCGGCAGAATTTAGGGCAGGTCTGAAGGGCATGTCTGAACTTAGGGCAGGTCTGAACTTAGGGCAGGTCTCAAATCTCAATTCAACTAACCGTGTTCCTAACATCCTAATCACTCCCCCCAGATCTACTACAAGTTCAACTCGTTGATGTTGTACAGAGAACCCCTTCTGGTGGTCAATGCTTTCCTTATCTTCTTTGTGCTGGTCATCATTATTCAAGCTGACCTAAAGAGGTAGCGACACCATCCACAGTATAGTTACTGTACTTATATTCTGTCTGTGGCCTGTGCCCATCCTATATCTAACCAATACCCCCTTTCCTTCTCCAATAGAATACATATTAATAACCCCTGATACCCTTGTTACCCCAACAACTCACCTCCCCTTCTCCCCACTATCTAACTATTAATCCCCCCTTCTCCCCACTATCTAACTATTAATCCCCCTTCTCCCCACTATCTAACTATTAATCCCCCTTCTCCTCCCCACTATAGGACGAGGACAGTGAGGCGAGACAGAGGGTGGCCTACCTAGTCGAGGAGCTCTTCAACCTGGTTAACAAGATCAAGAACACAGTATCAGATGAATATGTTGAACTGTTAAAAGGAGCCCGGAATAACAAGGATGCCAAGGCCTTCAAAGCATCCAAGAAAGAGCTGGAGGTGCTGTACAAACAGTTATTGGAGGAGTGTGCTAGTGTTTCTAAGAAGATTGTTTCTTTTGCTCCCACCCTGACAGATCGTGTTAGTGAGCTGACTAGGAGGGAGGGAGAGAGGAAGAGTGTTATTGCCTCCGTCGCTGCTCTGGCTGATAAGGTATGTTAGAATGTTAATTGATATAAAACCACTACTACCTAACTATACCTACCATTCTTAAAAGGCTAATAATCCCTATGTGAATGATTCTCTTGTGCTGTTAATAATAGTATGAACAATACAATGATTCCCCTTCTCCTGCAGGTCCAGGCTGACAAAGTTAGTAGGAGCGCATACGAGAGCCAGGAGAGTGCCGTCCTGTCTAAACTATACACCGCACAATCAAACATTGAGGACGCCCTGGCTGTCCTATAAATATAGAGGATATAATTTAGATATGGGTTGATATGTTAGAAACATGTTAATTTTCCAGCTGGCTGTCCCCCATTCGAAACACTTGATCCTCGAGATATATTGCTATAGTTTTACAACCACCCCTAAAGCTAGTGTGTGTATGTTTGTGTGTTGCATGCGTTATGAGTAGCATATCCGGTTATATTGTGCTTTTTAGAGTTTGTGTTGGTGTCCCCAGAGTGTCTGTGCTTTCATTTGCCAAGTTATGACTACAGCAGTGTGCGGGGCGCCCACTTGAAGAAAATGTATAAAACATTTTCCCCCAAAGAACATAACAAGCTTTCATAGCCCCAATGGGTGAGAGTGAGAAAGAGTGAGTGTGACAAAATACTGTTTATTTATTTTTTGTAGGCTCTAATAGAGCCGATTGTATTTTATATACAACAACCTGTGAGTAAATCATGTCCTATATATTTGATTGCTTTCAAATAAATGTGATTTTGTTTTTGTTAAAGAAAATCGTCCAAATTTTGCACGCGCAAATATATTTAATACGAAAAAAGTGCGCGGCGTGCGCGTTAAATTTATTGGTAATAAAATCACAAATCTGAAAATTTCTTGTGATCTCTTTTTTTGGTTTTTAATGTTTTTCCCGAATTTTTTCATCTTCACGCGGCGTGGCGCTGTCCTACCTTTTTGATATCTTGTTCGTTGTACTTGCTAGTCAAAATATAAACGTTTCCCACCAGTTCAGATGATTCCAAGTGTGTGTTGGATTGAGAGGGGCGTTGCAGCGACCGATCCACACGTGCTGCAGCTCGATCAGGAGGAACTGAACGCTCTCATTCAGAAGACGGAAGACCAACTGGCTATCATTGAAGATGGAAATGAGAGTGAAGATGATGGAGAAGAGGAAGAGGCAGAATCAGAAATGGCGCTTCTCAAAATAGCGGATCCACCAAAAAGTGAAACCCCCAAAACAAAACCGGTCGGCGGTGATACGGAGATGACGACAGAGGAAGAATTTAAAATGGATGATTACGATAAAGACGAAAATGAAGAGATAGATGGGACAAAGATGTTCGGTGCTGGGTTAACCGGTGCTACATACTTCGCCACTCTTGATGAAGATCCGTATATCACACTGCCCTCTGCAGCGAAGGACGAGGAAGACACTTACGAAGTTAAACCAACTGATAACCTAATTTGTGTGGCAAAGTTAGAGGGTGACACAAGCTCTATTGAGATCCATCTCTGGAACGAAGAAGAGGAAGATTTCTATGTTCATCATGACATTCTCCTCGATAAGTTTCCCCTGTCTCTGGAGTGGCTTAGTTATGATGCTGGCGAACAGGAGGAGGGATCAGAACGCACACCCGGCAACTACCTTGCAGTTGGACACATGTCACCCCAGATTGAGGTCTGGGATTTGGATATTATCAATAGTTCAGAACCGATTGTAACACTGGGGGAAAGGGTAAAACCGAGCAAGAAAAAGCCAAAGATTGGAAAGAAGGGTCACAGTGATGCGGTTATGTGCATGAGCTGGAGTCGACAGAATACAAATATTTTGGCCTCCGGAGGTGCAGATAATACCATTCTTCTGTGGGATCTTGAGACTGCTTCAGCGAAGGAGGTCCTGCCTAACCACAAAGATAAGGTAAGATGTTGTCTTTGTATACCAGTCATCTATTGCTTTTCTTTCTATATTAAGCCCCCCTTCCCCACGTTTAACATTTCCCATCCCTCTCCCAGGTACAATCTCTCGCGTGGCATTTGGCTGAATCCACGACCCTTTTAACTGGATCCTACGACAATACCTGTCACGTGATTGATTGTAGAACGAAAAACAGCAAGACCTGGTCCTTCGATGGAGAGGTTGAGTGTGTATCCTGGACTGCAACCAGCGGAAAGAGTAAGCAGCGTCCCTGGAGACTCCCGTCACGACACACACACCTTATCAGGCAAACCAAACCACTTTTCACCATTGCCGCTCATGATAGTGAGGTTTCTGGTGTGGCCATGAGCCGTCACATGCCGGGTCTGCTGGTGACTTGTTCAGCAGATAAAACCGTGAAGGCCTGGAAGGTTACTGAAAGTTCGGCCAGCTGTGTTGCGACACGAGAGTTTGGGGATTGTGTATCACTTCACACGATAGCTCTGTGTCCTGATTATGGTACCATGTTGGCTATTGGAGGGTTACAGGGTGGCCTACAATTGTGGGACTTGGCTACCAACCGTGAATTTAGGGAAGCTTTCAGTATACCAACCCAGGGATCTTAGCATTTTCAACAGCTCTTTTAAAATTATTTATTACCTTTTTAAACACCACCTGAATGTCAATTGTTTTACTAAAAAATTGCGTGTCCCGTTTCTTGATTCTTACTCACTCCCCATTATTATATCTCTTTATGTATTTAGCAGTGTAATGATGTGAGGGGAGAGATAAATTCCTTCCAATGGAGACCACAGAGTCAACGGAATATGAGCAGCTATCACAGTGTCATGACTTTAAAACAAAGCTAAACGAACTCTACAATGACACACTCAAGGTAACCCCTTCATAGTTGCCATGGTAACGATATCATAGTTACCATGGTAACGATAATATATTTAGTTACCATGGTAACATATTTGGTAAACTTGTAATTAACTCGTTATATCCCGATTTTCAGTGTTTTTCTGACATACACAAGGACAGCTTGTTGAAGCACACTGAAACCCTTTTTGTAACGGATATCGAGAAGGCTCAAGTTGACAAAGTTGTCAAGGGCGTTCCTACCCTGTTTTTTGTAGGTAAGATAACATCACCCTAACACTATCGTGAACAGCACGGCACACATTTTCAGTGTTCAACAACTTTATGAATCTTCCACGATCTTCCACACAAATGTTTTAGGGCAAACAAATTCCGGTAAAAGTTCGGTGATAAACGAGCTTCTCGGTAAAACTATCTGTCCAGCATCTCAGAATCCCAGCGCTTCACGACCTGTCAAACTCAACTATGGATCCCTCCCCTTTGTCAGGCTCGTCAACAAGGCATCTAAAGAGGTAGACAGTGTCTACTAGACACTATATGGAAGGAAATTCCGGGTTATAAACGGGGCTATTGACTTTTTTATGCGCCCAATTGCAATACAAGTACGCTCCTAATCCACTGTATTCCAGCTATCAGGGACGTATAAGAGGTTGGAGAAGGCCATACCCAGGGAATATCTAGAAACTGGTAGTGAGTTAGCTACGGATTACCCTACGGAAACCGTGGAAGCATGTATCAACCATACACTACTGAAACAGGTACATTACTGAAACAGGTACAATTATACTACCCCCATTGGACACTGAGTTATAAAAGGTATCCAACAATTGAGTTGTTAACCAACTAAGGGCTTGCTAATACAGTTTCAATCATTGTCACTACTCACTTACCAATTCATGGATTCCTTGCATCCAAAGGAAAACTAGTTGCATTCCTCTACTGAACAAGGTGACCACAAATGATATGTTACACAGGGTATCCAGATAATTGAGCGGCCACGTGTGACGGGTACAAGGGAGGAGGGAGTTATACCGCTGGTAATTTATGTTATAGATGCCAATTATGGGATAGGAGAGGATGATATTACTTCACTCCTATACTACCAGGTACAATTAATTAATGACATGACTGTAATTAATTGTTTAACTAATCAAAATAATCCTGATCTAAAGTACCACTAATTTACCCCAACTTCAGGACACATTCCCGGAGGCCCCTATGTTTTTCCTGGTAAACAAATGTGATATTGACGAAGAGGCGGCTGCATTGGACGCTGACTCTGATTCGGAGACGAACCTCCGGACTAGCGAGTGTGCAAACCACTTCGAAAATAAGGTAATTGTTAATTAATAACTGTAATTTCCCGGTTTGTTAATTACTGGTCGGTAATCCAACATACAATAAAATATCTTAGTTTGCTTGTTTGTTTGTTAAAGAAAGGTAAGGTTTGAGACTCATTAATAACCGGTTGGTAATCCAACATACAATAAAATATCTTAGTTTGCTTGTTTGTTTGTTAAAGAAAGGTAAGGTTTGAGACTCATTAATAACCGGTTGGTAATCCAACATACAATAACATATCTTAGTTGTTTGACTGGTGTTTATCTAAGTTATTTGATTGGTATTGGAGAGGAGTAGAAATTTGCCTTGCTCAAGACCTTGTTTCCCGCACCCCGTACAAATATAAAGGAGGGTTAGAACCTATTGAGTAGAAAGAAGGTGTATATTATGTATGCTTTACATGCTTCTATATGAGACTACCGCTTCCCAATATTTCACCTGTAATAACTGGTTGATGATATTCCACAACTCGGTATCTCAGTGAAGCAGTATCTGTTGGAAGGAAAGTGACACTTCGAACCACATCCCCTCCCCAGTACCCATTACAATCCACTTGGGAACTAGCTGCAAAGTTCAATGCTAACAGATCCACCCCATCATAGCGCTGGCAAGCGCCCGGGGCCCAATCCTCCCTCCCCCCAATCTATTGCTTTTCTTTCTATATTAAGCCCCCCTTCCCCACGTTTAACATTTCCCATCCCTCTCCCAGGTACAATCTCTAGCGTGGCATTTGGCTGAATCCACGACCCTTCTAACCGGATCCTACGACAATACCTGTCACGTGATTGATTGTAGAACGAAAAACAGCAAGACCTGGTCCTTCGATGGAGAGGTTGAGTGTGTATCCTGGACTGCAACCAGCCCTTTCTCATTCGTCGCAGGGACCTCTGAGGGCAGTGCTGTGTGTGTGGACATCAGGCAAACCAAGCCACTATTCACCATCGCAGCTCATGATAGTGAGGTGTCGGGTGTGGCCATGAGTCGACACATGCCGGGCCTGCTGGTGACTTGTTCAGCGGATAAAACCGTTAAAGCCTGGAAGGTGACTGAGAGTTCAGCCAGTTGTGTTGCTACAAGGGAGTTTGGGGATTGTGTGTCACTTCACACGATAGCTCTGTGTCCTGATTATGGTACCATGTTGGCTATTGGAGGATTACAGGGCGGTCTACAATTGTGGGACTTGGCTACCAACCGAGAATTTAGGGAAGCTTTCAGTATACCAACCCAGGGATCTTAGCATTTTCAACAGCTCTTTTAAAATTATTTATTACCTTTTTTAACACCGCCTGAATGTCAATTGTTTAACTAAAAAAATCACGTCTCCCAATTCTCGAGTGAACCCTTGATTTTCCAACTCGCTCCCCATATATATGTAGCTGTGTAATGATGTGAGGGGATAGATAAATTCCTTTCAATGGAGGCCACAGAGTCAACAGAATACGAGCAGCTATCACAGTGTCATGACTTTAAAACGAAGCTAAACGAACTCTACAATGACACACTCAAGGTAACCACAATATATTTACCATGTGCATGGTAACCTCTCCATAGTTACCATGGGAACGATAACATAGTTACCATGGTAACCACAACATAGTTACCATGGTAACGATACCATATTTATCATGGTAACCTATTTGATAAACCTATTTGATAAACTAACTAGTAACTCTTTATATTCCCATTTTCAGTGTTTTTCTGACATACACAAGGACAGCTTGTTGAAGCACACTGAAACCCTTTTTGTAACGGATATCGAGAAGGCTCAAGTTGATAAAGTTGTCAAGGGCGTTCCAACTCTCTTTTTTGTCGGTAAGATAACATCCTCCTAACAGTTAACACTATCGTGAACAGCATGGTACACTAGTTCAGTGTTGAAAAACTCTATGAATCTTCCACACAAATGTTTTAGGGCAAACAAATTCCGGTAAAAGTTCGGTGA
>AVPN01000081.1:23591-38834 GCA_000695325.1 Pleurobrachia bachei | reverse complement strand
CTCTCTCTCTCTAACTCTCTCTCTCTCTCTCTCTCTCTTTCTCTCTCTCTTCCCCCACTCCGAGTTGACAGTGGCCTCACGTGGGCTACATACATACGTATAGTAATGTGACCACTGAACAGTGCAGGTGCTAGAGGCCACTACTGGGACAGAAAATCAGTTTTTAATTATTGTCCTTTCCTCAACGCGTTAGATAGGCACTTGTTTTACCTCTCCATTTAATTGAAATCTACCATGAAGACCCCCTCAACCAACATTGTCAAGCGACTCAATCTAACACCTCTCTCTCTCCCTCTCTCTCTCTTTCTCTCTCTCTCCCTCTCTCTCTCTTCTCTCTCTCTCTCTCTCTCTCTCTCTCTTCCCCCGCCCCAGCTGATAGTGGTCACTGGCCTCACGTGGGCTACATAGCACTGAACAGTACAGGTGCTAGAGGACACTATAGGGACAGAAACTCAGTTTTTAATCCTCCTTTCCTCAATTTACCAACAACGCGTCAGATAGGCACCTGTTAACCTCTCCATTTAGTTGCAATCTACCATGAAGAAACACTAAGCTAACATCCAACACTTGAATTGTCAAGCGACTCAATCTAACAGGAGGAGGGGCGGTCTAATGTTCATCTGTTCCCGGGTCACAACCTTTCTTAGACATGCTCCGGAAGATGCTCAGTTACACTACCAAGAGTTTCTATCCCGATCTGGTCAGAGAGAATGAGGTAGAGATGGTGACTGGATTATACAGAGAGATCATGATACGGACCGCTAAACTGGTCGCTAAATGGCAAACGGTACGTTAGACATTATACATTTCACTATTACAGATCTCGCAAAAACCTAAATTTTTATTCAAAATCCAGTGCTCTGTTTGTCATATGAACCTGGGATACAGAGTTCCCCTCCCCCTCGTATTGAACACTTTGATAGTATTCTCGTGTTTGATGGTACAATTCTATCAACATCACTATTGTCCTAGGTAGGTTTCTGTCACGGTGTACTAAACACGCTGTTGTACAGGTAGAACCCATAGTGCTATCTGATGCCCGGTATACGGAATATGGAGACATTTGATCCTGGATTTGTGTGTAATGGAAGCGATGATGGAGGGAGGTCAGTAGACTTGTTATATCATCAGCATGTAACTTGTTTTATCACCATGTGTTTTATTAGTTCAACCTTCAGATACCGCTCTACAAACAAATCTCCGGCTGTTGTTCATATGAGTACCTGGAACAGAGAGTTGACAATAACTCAACAGGGTGTCCCACTGTCTTTGCATCACCTGTGATTTTGGGTCATGACAGAGCTCCATTAAATTGATCATAACTCATTTTTCAAAACGTGAACCCCGGTCGGATTTCATGAACACGTATTTTTGATTAGATAGGCACTTGTTTTACCTCTCCATTTAATTGAAATCTACCATGAAGACCCCCTCAACCAACATTGTCAAGCGACTCAATCTAACACCTCTCTCTCTCCCTCTCTCTCTCTCTCTCTCTCTCTCTCTTCCCCCGCCCCAGCTGATAGTGGTCACTGGCCTCACGTGGGCTACATAGCACTGAACAGTACAGGTGCTAGAGGACACTATAGGGACAGAAACTCAGTTTTTAATCCTCCTTTCCTCAATTTACCAACAACGCGTCAGATAGGCACCTGTTAACCTCTCCATTTAGTTGCAATCTACCATGAAGAAACACTAAGCTAACATCCAACACTTGAATTGTCAAGCGACTCAATCTAACACCTCCTCCCCGCCAGATTACAAGTAGACAAGGGCCCAGTGTTGGAAAGAAAGACATGCTCCGGAAGATGCTCAGTTACACTACCAAGAGTTTCTATCCCGATCTGGTCAGAGAGAATGAGGTAGAGATGGTGACTGGATTATACAGAGAGATCATGATACGGACCGCTAAACTGGTCGCTAAATGGCAAACGGTACGTTAGACATTATACATTTCACTATTACAGATCTCGCAAAAACCTAAATTTTTATTCAAAATCCAGTGCTCTGTTTGTCATATGAACCTGGGATACAGAGTTCCCCTCCCCCTCGTATTGAACACTTTGATAGTATTCTCGTGTTTGATGGTACAATTCTATCAACATTATTATTGTCCTAGGTAGGTTTCTGTCACGGTGTCCTCAACACAGACAACATGTCCATCTTGGGTATCACGATAGACTACGGGCCATATGCCTTTATGGAGACATTTGATCCTGGATTTGTGTGTAATGGAAGCGATGATGGAGGGAGGTCAGTAGACTTGTTATATCATCAGCATGTAACTTGTTTTATCACCATGTGTTTTATTAGTTCAACCTTCAGATACCGCTCTACAAAGGGGGCAAGACATTTTGCAAGTTATGTTGCTTCCTTTGTTTGTTCCGTAAACAGAATTCGGAAGGGTTATACAGGGTGTCCCACTGTCTTTGCATCACCTGTGATTTTGGGTCATGACAGAGCTCCATTAAATTGATCATAACTCATTTTTCAAAACGTGAACCCCGGTCGGATTTCATGAACACGTATTTTTGACTTTAAGACGATTTATCTGACGATTGGTAAGACTTGAGATATCAAACTTGCAACCAAAATGTTTGCCTGACAATTCTCTACAACACTGTTTTTGGTTTGAATAATTTAGCCCATTTTTTTATGAGTTATGATCAATTTAATGGAGCCCGGTCATGACCCAAAATCACAGGTGATGCAAAGACCCTGTATTGCGGCAATGAGTTATTGTCAACTCTCTGTTCCAGGTACTCATATGAACAACAGCCGGAGATTTGCAAGTGGAATGTTAAAAAGTTGGGTGAAATGTTTGCTCTGGTGTGTCCCAGTACCAGTCTTGAGCCCATAATTGAGGAATGGGAGAGTGTGTACAATACCGAGTACCTGCGTCTAATGAGGGCTAAACTTGGTTTACTGGAAGTTCAGGAGGGACACGGAAAGTTAGTGGAAGACCTGTTCACTGTAATGCATGAGACTTCGTCTGATTTTACTAATACCTTCCGTCTGCTCCAAGATATAGACTTTTCATCTGGTAAGTACTGTTTTTAGTGGATTGGTTGATCATCAGGAATCAATTTGTGCGGATTCATAACTTTTCGGATCCTAAGTGAACCCCTCCATCATTCTAAACATTATTTTACTGACCTAAAACCCTTCTTCTTTAGCGAATTTCGCGGTTGAGGAAGCAGTATCTAGGATGCTATCAAACTGTCTCTCCCTGGAGGAATGCCAGAAAGTTATCAAGACAAAATATTCAAAAGCAGATGCACACGCTCTTTACAAGGTTTAAATTTCATCGTCCAAGAAAATATTCTCTATTTGGCACCCTTATTCACATATAACATTACAGTTTTGATTGAATGAGCCAAGATTTCCCACTATTTTACCCCACCTTCCACTAGGTTGTACAGCAGTTTCATGGTGATGATGCTCGTGGCAATGATGCGGGGTTCAACCCCCTGGCAGCTTACGGTATCAACGCCGGGGCAGTGGTACGTGACTATGTCAATGTAGACTCTGAACTTGTTGAACCTTTCACATCACTATTGCTTGTGCGAGACAAACAGGTACTGACATCAATTGATAGATCTTTTTATCATTTGATCACATAGTGTCAAACCACAAAGAGACAGACCGCCGCGCTGTCACGCGAGTTATGGGTTCGGCGCCAGACAGGGTATGCTGGGTTCACATGAATGAGCGATCATCTCCTTCCCCCATGAATGATCGCGAGATTCATCATCCCATATCCCCCTGCAGGCTGACAGATGGAGTGGTTGGTTGATGGATTACAAAGCTGCCCTTGATATTGATGGTGAAGGTTACTTTGGGGATTACTGGTAAGATGTAATTTATTAACTGGTTAAATACGTGTCTGCTGAATTACTTCTTCTATTCCTCAACTTCTTCGACTTCTTCTTCATGGTCCATGTGTTCAGGATTGTCTATGATTGGGGCTCTCCCTTGTATTCCAGGGTTGCCAGAGGGAAGGTTCAGGGTGCAGTTAACCCCGCTGTAATACCACGGAACCACGTGTTACAGAGGGCCATTGATAAAGCAGAAAAGGGCAATTACACCCTCACCAGACGGTTAGTCTTTTTTTCATCTAGATCTTGATACGAACTGTTTTCTCATGTTGACTTTTTCCTATTTATCAAGAACTCCAACCCAATTTACCCAGCCAGCCCCCTCTCTCACATCCTTAGTATCCCCTCTCTAACACACACCCTTCGTTCCCCTCCAGGTTACTGGAGGTATTTGAGGATCCCTACCAGCTGCCCAGTGAGGATTGGATCCCCACCCGGAATATCGGAGACAAGGCTGCATGTGTAGTTACATGATCATCGTAATCTCGCCCCTCTTTTGAAGCAAGCACATCTCACCACCACTCCTGGACAACTCATTTGGGACAATTGTTGTGTTTTTCAGTTGTCGTACTGTTCAGTTGGGACTTGACAGATAGACAAAGTGGTGGTGTGGTTGAGAGAGAGGGCGAGTGATTGACATGTGAGCTGGGTCTTGTTAGATATGACAGGGACGATCTAAATCCCACCACGGGAAGATCGCATCTCTCGATAGGAGACCCAGTATCTCATGTTACCAAAAAGACTGATTTCTGTTTTCGTTTAGTTTTATCTTAGTTCTTGTGCGGGTTTTTTGTACAATTGTGTTTGTGAACTAAAAACTAAAATTCTTTGAAGATCTTTCTGAGAGAGAATCACGCAACAAAATGCCGGTTGTTCCACCCCCGATCAATAAAATGCCAATTTGATGCTATGGCTAGGAGTAGTTCTGACTTGGTGCGTCTCAAAGTCAAACTACGTTGTCAGAACTTGGTCCTGTCTAATTGTTCCTGGGTGGATCACCTGTCGTCTTGTAGCGTGATCTCTTTCATTTGTTATCTCCTTGTTTCCATGATTTCAAATGGTGGAAAAGGTTGTGTGACGGATATAGAAAGGCCCAGGCCATTCGGTCGGGAAAGGCTTCCTCTTTATTTTCCGTTTGATTTTAAAATCCATCCCTCATACTGGACACCTCAAATCAATCGGGAAAGTAAAAAAGGCGGACTTTACTGTAGAAACATAGAATCTTCAAAACAAAACAGTTCAATAAAAATAAATCTCACGCTGTGAGTTATAGAGTCACGATAACACACATTTTCTCTCTGTCTCCTTTTAGTCTTTCTCTCTCCGTCTGTCACCCTCCCTTTCTTTAATTTCTGTCTCTTTCTCGACAAGATATTCTTTCACCTCTCTCATAGTGAGTAAGTTAAGTAGGGTGTAAAAATGTATTCATAATGTCTTTATTGATCGTCATATTGATTGAAATAGTTTGCTTTTCAGTCCCTGTTCACAAATGAACAACTCTGTCACTTTGTTGGTTAATCCTGGTTGGGTGTTTCCCCCTAGGAGTAGCATGAGTTGACTCTGAAATGGGAGATTACTGATTAGTTAGAGGCTTTGAGAAGAAACTAGCTGTGCTAGAACTTTCCTAAAAGTACAAAGGTAGATTACATGTTTTATATTTTGTAATTTGGTAGGCTCCCGTTTCGGTTCGGGCCGATTAGGGACCTAATATACAAGATAAGGGCTCTGAGCGAATTAGTACGTGTAAAAGTGGATAAGAGTTTTTCATGGTCAGCGGGTTCAGCAAAAAGAGGGGCTTCATTAATTAAGCAGCAATTAGCAATCACCTTCTAAGAACTCTCAAATACTTTCTACGGTTTCTATAGAACTAAAAAGGAATGAACTTAAATCAGCATGACGTCATAAAACAATGATTCACAGAGTTCAATCGAAATGGGTAAAAACACACCATGCCACCACTCGGATTATAATTAGTTACCTGAACTTTCTCAGGATCACTTTCATCTAGTACTCTGTAAGCCCGTTCCAATACATCCCTACTGACACAAGGCAGCACCTGGTTTCGGAGTTTCTCCAGTCTACTTTTCAACCGGGATGTCTGGGGGCTGGGTTCTTCCTCAGGACCTGGTGGTAGTGGCCGGTGTGCCTCATCCTTCACTGGTATATCATTGGTTATGGAGTCATTCAGTCGTTCTCGCTCAGCATCAGTCCTGTAGAGGGATGATTAACAACTAAAACTCAGAATGCTTCACAAACTATTCAAAGATATTGCAACGCTTTACGATAATTTTCAACTTACTGTGACTTGGTGCGCCGTCTATCTGATCTAGCAGACGGGGGAGTTGGAGGTAGTGGTCGGTATTTTGGTTTACTAGGAGCCTCCTTGCTGACTGGCCGTTTTGCCACTGGTGTTTTCATTTGACTAGGACTGGGAGGTCGCTGACTGATTGGAATCGGACTGCTTCTACCCCTTGGCCGGTTTGGTACTGGGCTGGCTCTCTTGTGGGACGGAATGGGGCTGTCAGGTCGCTGTGGTGAAGGGGCTGCCTTTTCTCTGGTCGGTGGGGCCTGGCTGGTGAATAGAACCGGGCTGGCAGCCTTGGAGCTACTAGATTTATGTGGTATATGTCCATACATAGCCTTTCTGTATCTACCCGGGATTCGAACCTATATGAATCCATAAAAAAAGTCGACTTTAGCCTTTTTTTAGCTTTTTTTAGCTTTTTTTAGCGTTTTTACGCTAAAAAAAGGCTAAAAAGCTAAAAAAGGCTAAAAAAGGCTAAAGGTACCCTGAATTCGGCCGATGGCGTAGCTCTTTTTAGGGCTGGACCCCCCCCCCATGATATTGATTCAAAATGGTGGAACTGGCTGTGTAACGGAAATAGAAAAGACCCAGGCCATTCGATCAAACTCAAAGTTAGATCGGGAAGGGCTTCCTCTATTACTTACGGATATAAACCCGGATATAAACCCCTCAAACCAACCGGGAAAGTAAAACATGGCGGATTTTACTGCAGAAACATAGAATCTTCAAAACAAAACAGTTCAATAAAAATAAATCTCACACTGTGAGTTATAGAGTCACGATAACACACATTTTCTCTCTATCACTCTGTCTCTCTTTAGTATTTCTCTCTCCGTCTGTCACCGTTCATTTCTTTAATTTCTGTCTCATTCTCGACAAAATTCTTTCACCTCTCACTCATTCAATTCATCCCACATTTTTACATAAGTATTACAGAAATAACATCGTCATATTGATTGAAATAGTTTGCTTTTCAGTCCCTGTTCACAAATGAACAACTCTGTCACTTTGTTGGTTAATCCTGGTTGGGTGTTTCCCCCTAGGAGTAGCATGAGTTGACTCTGAAATGGGAGATTACTGATTAGTTAGAGGCTTTGAGAAGAAACTAGCTGTGCTAGAACTTTCCTAAAAGTACAAAGGTAGATTACATGTTTTATATTTTGTAATTTGGTAGGCTCCCGTTTCGGTTCGGGCCGATTAGGGACCTAATATACAAGATAAGGGCTCTGAGCGAATTAGTACGTGTAAAAGTGGATAAGAGTTTTTCATGGTCAGCGGGTTCAGCAAAAAGAGGGGCTTCATTAATTAAGCAGCAATTAGCAATCACCTTCTAAGAACTCTCAAATACTTTCTACGGTTTCTATAGAACTAAAAAGGAATGAACTTAAATCAGCATGACGTCATAAAACAATGATTCACAGAGTTCAATCGAAATGGGTCAAAACACATCAACATGCCAAAACTCGGATAATTACATTAAAACTCTATAGTTAAATTACCTGAACTTTCTCTGGATCACTTTCATCTAGCACTCTGTAAGCCCGTTCCAATACATCCCTACTGACACATGGTAGCACCTGGTTTCTCAGTTTCTCCAGCCTACTTTTCAACCGGGATGTCTGGGGACTGGGTTCCTCCTCGTCAGGGCCTGGTGGTAGTGGCCGGTGTGCCTCATCCTTCACTGGTATATCATTGGTTATGGAGTCATTTAGTCGTTCTCGCTCAGCATCAGTCCTGGAGGGGTGATTATTATTAACAAATAAAACTCAGAATGCTTCAATCGAATTCACAAATTATTCAAAGATATCGATTGTTGCGACAAGGCCCTTGAGAGTCTCAATGGGCCAGAGTTTTAGTGATTTTCAACTTACTGTGACTTGGTGCGTCGTCTATCTGATTTGGCAGACGGGGGAGTTGGAGGTAGTGGTCGGTATTTTGGTTTACTAGGAGCCTCCTTGCTGACTGGCCGTTTTGCCACTGGTGTTTTCATTTGACTAGGACTGGGTGGTCGCTGACTGATTGGAATCGGACTGCTTCTACCCCTTGGGCGGTTTGGTACTGGGCTGGCTCTCTTGTGGGACGGAATGGGGCTGTCGGGGCGCTGGGGTGAGGGAGCTGCCTTTTCTCTGGTTGGTGGGGCCTGGCTGGTGAATAGAACCGGGCTGGCAGCCTTGGAGCTACTAGATTTATGTGGAATAGGGCTGGGTGGTTTCATTTTACATGGTGTAGGACTGGGTGGTTTCCCGCATATTGGGCTCGGTGGTTTGCCCCCTGGAACTGGACTGGGTGGTTTGTGTCGCACTGGACTAGTTGATCTAATTGGATTTGGAACCTTCCTTGCTAACCCAGGACTAGGCTGGGTACTAATTTTAATTGGTAGAATCACAGGTTTACTAGGTGGTGGTCCAGTTGCTACCAACTTTACTGGGGCCTCATCCTGACCAGGACTAGCAGACCGTATTGAACCGACACTGTGGGAGTCACTACTGGAACTGAAGGTATCGGGACTATCTCGAGACTTGGTTCTCCTCCTTTTGTCCTCAATTCTACGTTTCCGGGCGCTGCTCATTGACACTATCTCCTCTTGCTGGTAAATGGGATCCTGCTTCTGTTGTTCTGGAGCTTTTTTAGTGAAGTCAACGACGGATGGAACTAGTGAGAGGTGGTGAGAGTTGGAGAGACGTCGGGCATGGGCTGATTCTTTGTTACTTCTGATGTGTGGTACTTCCTTCTTTCCTCCCTCCTCCTTACTTTTTACCGTTCTGAGGGGAGGGTAGGGGTGTTGATTGGGGATCATTTCATATTATGCCTCAAACTGACTGAATAAATGGACCATCCAGTCCCACTATAATAGCGCACTAGTTACGCCACGCCCTTTACACACTCACTGTACATGTCAAGAACAGTCACTCCTACTACACAGTACTATTACTGCAGTACTACGCACCTGTTTCTGTTTATGAACACTTGAATGTATGATCTAATAAATTTTAGTTGAAGTATCTCCGAAACACTCGGCCTATCGTCAGCCTCTTGTTCTAACATAGAAGCTACTAGACAACCCAACTCAGCTGTATACCGATCTGGTAGTGGTGGTACCTGGAACATATATGCGGGTTATTTTTCCCTCAATCTGGCAAGGAACATTGCCAAAGTGGAGCTGATCATCTGGACCAGCTGTTCAGATTTTGAAATACTGGCGCGCGAAGTTATCTAAAGTTAAGTCACCACGCGCCACGTCGTAGTGACAAAGCCTTTCTTCAACCTTACCTTTCCAGTACAAATCTTGTACGCCAACCCGGAGAAATCTCGAGCTTTGAATGGGTGCCGCATGGTACAGAGCTCGAATACAACACAACCAAGACTCCAGACGTCGCTCTGAGAATGGAATTATTGTTGTTATTACAGGGCGTCCACTAAATTTAGAGAACGCTGTTATCAAGTTGGTTAATTTGATGAACTGTGATAATACTTAGAAACTAGAAAGGGGATTCTAGCTAAGTAATAAGCAACTAACCTTGAAATTGTATGGTTTATTACTGAACAACTCTGGAGACATGTAGTATGGTGTTCCAATTATGGTACGGGCCATTTCATGGGTACTGGATAATTGCCGGGCAATACCCAAATCTCCCAGTTTAACTATTTCGTTCTTGTGCGTCAGGAAGATGTTCTGGGTCTGAAGAGGGGGGATTGGTTAGTAATAAAATGGTGGAGGAATGGTTATATGTGGGGGATACAAAAATGAGGGAGGGGGCAGGTAAAATGAGAGATGCCTGTTCCAGGATGGTGTATACTCCGGAAAAATGATAGTGGAATGGAGAGGGATAATCTGAATTGGGTTGCAGAAGCCAAGTTGTATAATTATGTAGGAAAGTATAACATGAAAATGGGGAGCGGGATAAATATAATGAAAATGTGTCTCAATATGGATAAGAGAGATCAGAGAGAAATGAAGGGAGGGAGAAAGAAGTGGGATTGAGAAAGTGAGATGGGGAGAGAAAATGAAAGAGAGATAAAAGTAAGATTGAGAGATTAGGAGGTGAGATGGGGAAATCTGGCTGAAAGCCAAACAAGGCCCCGCTATAACACATACCTTTAGGTCTCTATGTAGGATATTTTTACCGTGTACTATGACTTTTATATTACCCTCCACAATCATTTCTCCCCCGTTCAATGTAGTGAAATCATTTGACTCGATCAGACCCTCTCTTCCGAACTGTTTACCAAGATTTACCAAGATCAAGATACAGGAAATTTATTCTTCCCTTGTTCGACCCTCTACCTCTCTCTTCGGGGTTAAAACATAACAAAGGAATTCACGGGTATGTGATTTCTGAATTTATTAGTTGGAACTTTGAGTTACTGACTACTCATGATAATTTTATTACATTTCCTCTAAATAAACTTAAGTTTTACTGTTCTTCGTAAATCATATATATCCACAAGTTGATAAATCGTGTCGCGTCTTAGAATTTCCCGTGTTTATACAAGATGGGGCTGGGTCTCAGGGTTTTGTAAAACGAGGGACGAACGTGACATATCCTATATCATATTTATGTCCATTGCAACCTAACAAGCTTGCCCTCTCAACTCTCCTATCGCTATCTCTCTCTCTCTCAACTCTCTCTCAACTCTTCTAGGAGGTCCTATCTCTCCCCTCTCCCTGTTTGACCTCTCTCACTTCCTCTCACTTCCTCTACAATTTGATTATTCTATGGAACAGTCCACTGATAAGAGCCAAGGCCTTTGAGAAGTTATAACCCTACTAATATTCTACAACCTAAAGCTTCCAAACCAAAACCGTGTCCTGCATTTTGGCATATGCCCAAAAATAGCACACAAATTGAATTTCACTTCATTCAATATACACAGCATAAAATGCTTCCCAAAAACGGTATAAACTGACGTGAATATTAATGTCAATTAAATATGGTGTGAATATTTATGGAGAGGGGGTATAAATTTTTTGCCTAGCTCGACCCTCTCTTCACGCGTGCTCCGTAAAAAAGGAGCCATAAATTGCAGCCATTAATTGCAGCCATTAATTGCAGCCATAAATTTACTGTCGAGCAACTGTGCACCTGCCAAAAAGGGTTAGAACATATAACAAGGGGGTATAAACTATTACCTGAAGGGCGAGTGCGATCTGAACGAACCACAGTACAATCTGACTCTCCTCTAACAACCTCCCACCACGTCCAGCCAGCCAGGTATGCAGATCACCTCCCTCGCAGTGCTGCATAACAATACACAGGAACCCATCATGTTGGAAACTCTGTTTGTATGAGACTATGTTGATTATGCTTCAGCTTGGACAGGAGCGCCGCCTGAGGGGGAGGGTGATATTAAATATTTGGTGGGAGAGAGTGTGTGACGTTGTTATGCGTAGTATATATTGGCTGGGAGGAGTGGTCATATTGGATAAGGATGTTGGTGTATTGGCCATTTGATGGTTATAATTTGGTTATGGAAGTAATATCCTAACAATTTGGTTATAGCCGGGTAATAAGTTATTACTAATAACTTAAACTAAACTCTATATTTACTGGTGATATCCAACATGTATGGGTGTGAAATCAAATTCCACATCTTTAGTGTGGGTCACAGCATCGATCATCTGATTTTCATGTGACTGATGACTTCACCATACTAGAAACTACTTTTCAAATGCACTTACATATACATTACATTTTATGAAACAGGTTGAATTTTCTCGAACCCCTCTCTGTGGAATCACATAATAATTGTAACGGTCAAGTTGTGCATTAGCGAGCAGGGGGGATATCATGGGGGCATAATGCCCTCCTCTCTCATTATCACAGGGTACAATCCTTCTCTCTTTCTCTCTCATTATCTCACCTTTTCTCTCTGACTCTCTCTCACTTCTCATCGCGTGGCAGGGACAATTTGGCAGCAGTCCAGCACGGTATCCCGTGTCAGTCAGTACTAAGAAGTGGGTGTTGTGATGTCATGTTACCATGGTTACCCCATGATACTTGCAGGGTAGTTACTAACGGGGTAGTTGCCAGGGGGCAGCCATGCGTGTTCAACTTGAGATATACCTAAACGATCAGCTACCCCGTTTTAACTTGAAACTACCTCTCTTTAGAACCAACTACTCCAACCGATTTAGAGTTGCCCACTACCCCAGCCAATTTAGAGTTGCCCACTACCCCCCCCTTGTATAGCAAGCTCTAATCCGTTCTACTAACCCCCTTCTTACGGGTCCCCCTAGCTGGCGGCAATACCTGTACCGGAGGTAAGGCGTCTAATCGATCCCTTGGCATGCACCAACCTTCAATCGACAATTAGTCTGTCCCTGGGGTGACCGTGTAGAGAGAGAAAGATAGAGAGAGCGAGAGAGAGAGAGAGAGAGAGAGAGAGAGAGAGAGAGGAGAGAGAGAGAGAAAGAGAGAGAGAGAGAGAGAGAGAGAGAGAGAGAGAGAGAGAAGTTAGAAAATTGAGAGCTGGTCGGATAGAAAGGCCAGTCCTCCCCCAAGTTAGTTGCTGCTGCAGAAGGGGGACCAGTAATTGCTATACCAAAAGATTAGCCGTTTCCGGGATACACAACTCTCGTTTCCATAGCAACCCAACACACGTGGTACGTATCACGTGATAACAAACATATGGAGTCGTTTTAATGAACCAGCGGCTGTGCAATCACAGTCTGTACAGCTGAACACTAACCACACAATCTGTTTTTCTCATGCTCTACAATTCGCATACCCATTATAAGCTCTCTATCTCTCTACCTCCCTCTTACTCTCTCTCTCTTTCTCCGTCCCTCCATCTTTTTCTATCTCTCTCTGTTTATTTCTATATAACGAATTCTCTCCAGCCCATGTCTTGGCCCCAACAAGGCTTTGATAAAAATAAGGGCGAAATTATGCATGTAAGATAATAATAATGTAGCATATGCGATGCGACCAGAAACGGGCCCTGTTTTCACGTACGTCGTATGTGAATTGTGAGGAACAGAGAGATAGAGAGAAGGACAGAGAAAGAGAGAGGGAGAGATAGGTTTATTTTGGGCTATTCACTGTTTAGAAATGTGAGAAAAAGGAGGGACGGACAAAGTGACAAAGTGAATATATCCACCAGAGACGTTTCATCATTTTGTGTGGGCTTTTGGATAGAGGCCAGCTAACTTGGCAGCATTCGGCTACCTTGATTTTAGTAATTCTTTTAACTTTATCAAAAGTAAACTATATCGGTTTTTAAACTCCCTTCAACTGTCTCATGACATGTCAACCCCTCATCGCGATGTTTACTATTGCCCTCGAGGCACTATTACATATGGGGCGGTACTGCAGCTTGAGGAGGGAGAGAGAGAGAGAGATCTATACAGTTTGAGATAGGGAGAGGAGGGGTAGGGTAAGTCTAGTAAGAGGAGCGAATTGAGGGAGACAGAGTTATGTATGGGGTTTGAGAGGAGAAGGCAGATGTAGTAGGTGCAGTGTTAGGCAAAGGGGATCAGGGCTTGGTATCGTTTAAACACGTGCTGTCTTAGTAATTACTTCTTATACAGACACACACGTGGAGCGTATTATAAGGGGATGCACTGTGACACACAATGTTACATCGGTAGTAGAGGGACTACAATATTAATCGAGTGGTCGATACTAGATGAGATAGTTCCCACCACCTAGTTATATTCACACATAAGCCTTGATTAAAATGAGATCGTTATTGAGACTGTCTCATGACAATGAGACATATGAGATGTTATTTCTCACACTAGACGTGTCAGTAATGGTATTGGTGATACACAGAGGCACATGATGAGTGATGTGGTCGAACAATAGCTGATCAGATGAAAATATATCATGGCCTACCGCCTGGGTGAAAAGATATTGAAATTTGACAAAGTCAGGATATAGGTATTTAGGTAACTAGGGACTCCGGACTAGGGTGCACCAATTTCTATACCTCTTGTTCGGCAGCAAAGCGTTCCTTCTGCGAGGCACCATGGAGTCCAATCTTCTTTAGCACGTACTGAAACATATAGCTTTGTTAGTCCGACTGGTACTGCAAGGGAGAATTGGAGTGAGATCAGTAGTAGAATAAAAGAGGAAGAAAGCCTGAAGTTATAGAATGACACATCACAGTTACACTACACAGAGAGAGAATGACGCATCACAGTTACACTGCAAGCTGCATGTGGTCTCTCTCTGATTAATAAGAGTCCACATATTCGTGCAATGTAGATTGTAGGTACGTCTGTGTTGGATGCCACATTTATTACATGTTGTGCTAGCTGGTAGAATACTAAACCACAAACTATTACAACAGCTCTCACCTCTTTCTCTTCCAATGAATGTTTTACAAGCTGTACCTCTCCGTAACTGCCCTGACCAAGGAACTTAACAAACCCATAACTATTCATCTATATCAGGGATAGGACGTGGGAATCATTAGCATTAGTTGATTTGAATGTTTGCGTCTTGTGACTCCAAACGAGTCCTTTGCAATCATACACGGGTTGCGATTAGGTTATGGATGTTGAATAGCCGCAGGGGACCGTCACCAATGGCCTGGATTCAAATCGTTTTTCTTTATAGAACTTAGAAGTCAGGAGAACATTGTTTTTGAATATTTGAATTTTTAGGGATCATAACCGATTAGAAATGGAAGCCATGGCAAACAAACGCTGGCATATATGCGCATATGACAGAGATTCCGTTTACTGTTTCGCGTCGCGAAGTTGGGGGAAGAATGACAGTGATTTGGCCTTCAGTTAGGTACAGTAGTTAATCTTCAATATGCATGGAATTGCAGGGATATTTTATCCCTGAACTGTGATAGCTATTAAGCGAAAACTATGGGACACAGCGAAGGGCGCGATTATAATCTGGGTGCCTCGCAGCGACTTTACAGGTGCGCGCTTCCAAAAGAGTATACTTAGACCAACTTTTTTCAAACGGCTATAGCCACGCAACCACATGGCCGATTTGAGTAAACTAAACGGCATCTGATAGAGAATCGATAGCCCTAACCGAACCCCCCAAACCAAACCCTAACCAGACCCTAACGGATAGCCCTAACCCGTCGCGCGCG
>AVPN01000081.1:3683-19144 GCA_000695325.1 Pleurobrachia bachei | reverse complement strand
GAAGACTGAGAGAGGACACTACTGAAGATTTATATCTGATGTAATTTGTTGATTTAGTGCCTTATGGAGGCCAGACACTGTGTTGAGACGCGCACCATTGCGACGCGCATTGCGACGTGCATTTTGGTTTTGCGACGCGCATGTGCACGTCGCAATGCCAAATGCGCGTCGCAAAACCAAAATGCGCGTCGCAATGCGCGTCGCAAAACCAAAATGTGCGTCGCAATGCGCGTCGCAATGGTGCGCGTCTCAACACAGTGTCTGGCCTCCATAAGGCACTAAATCAACAAATTACATCAGATATAAATCTTCAGTAGTGTCCTCTCTCAGTCTTCCTCTGAACCCTCGAAGTGACAGTGTGACACTCCTCACCATCGAGAAAGACAATCTTAGGCGAATATATCTTACACACTCTTCGTATCTGTTGCCACTCTTGTCTGATTTTCGTTCTGCAAGATGCTTCACGAAGCGGGAGAATTCTCTCCCGAGACCGCCAGTAGTTGCCATAACAAGGGGGGTAAACACTCCACCGTCCACTTCCAACACTCTATGATTGTATCCCGTTTTCTTTTCGTTTTCATGCTTACGGCCTGTTTGGGGGATCGTCTGGATAGAATTGGATGTGGCTTGAGAGTTTAATACCCTGACATCAAAGAATGCCTTATCCATATCCACCCAAAAATCCCTTGTGGAGATGTCCAGTCGAGCATGATCATCTGTTATTGTTCCTTCAGGAAGATCCCGCCCGTTGGTTGAAAGGAGTCGAGGTTCAATCTGAGTGTTGTAGCACACTCTGTCCAGCTCCCCTGCAATGTAGTCTCGAACACGGTTGTGTCTGAGTGAAACATATCCACCTTTCTTACATGATAATGCATGTTCGATAGTGTTTTTCTCTCCGCAGCAGCATGTTTCAGGCCTCGGATCCCCAACTATCGGCATGTTATACCTAACAGACATTGCGTCGTGAAACTCTTGTCTCGTGAGATGAAACCGGAGTTTTTCAAGTGGCAAGCATGTGAGAAATGAAGAGGCCCCTTTCTCGCTAATCCAGTCAAGGTTTCTCTGTTCTTTGGGACTTAGCTTCTGTTTTATCTTCTCAACCATACTCTTCAAGAGATCGTTCTTGATTTTCTTTATTGATGCAAGCATTCCCCGCAGTTCCTCTGGTTCCTGTTTGTATTCCTTCTTCTGTTTCACAATAGCTTCACAAAGCTTGGATGTAACTGCAACAGAGTTGGTGAAAAATTGGTGAATAACCAACTTTTCACTAATTTTTCACCAATTTTTCACCATTTCTTCACCATCTCATCCACCGCAGGGCACAGCGAACTGCAAAGCGAGAAAAAACAACAACAAAAAAGTGATAAAATTTTGCGCATTTTTAACTTTCTGATATTCAACAAAAAATCGCGCGCGCACAAAATGATTAAAAACGCGCGGATTCGTTTTGCGCGTGAACTTTTGGCGCTGACAAGGAATAGAAAACTGCAGGACAATAAGGAAGGGACTTTGGTTATGAGTACAATTAATTCAAGGAGACAAGTTTTTTTTCTGAAACTGGGCTATTAGCCCTTGAATAACAACATTCAATTATTCAATTTCACTTGACAGGGTCACTTTGAGTTTGCAAAAAGGGTCACGGATAGTAATAATTCCTCACACCTTCTCGGCAATTTTAATGGCTGTTGAACAGCCTAATTTAATTACAGATGACAATAGTTTATATTGGGGAGCAAGTTCAGCACCGTGCTCTATCCCCGTATCGTGATGTTCCAACTCTTCGTCTCGAAACTTTTGTATCGTCTGAAATAAAAAGAAATATGATCAATAGGGTGGGATTGTGCTCAGTGAGTCAGGGGTGTGATTTAAAACTCATTATTGGAGAAATAATTGACGCTGGAGAGTGGAGGATTGCTAAATGTGTTTATGTGAACAAGGAGTATTGAATTACATACCTGTAGTAAATCTCTATACTCCTCCTCCTTCCCTTGCTCCACAATCTCTCTGATTTGGTCGGTGTAGTGTGTAACAATGGTATCTTCAACCGCCACAGTACATGCCATAGCTGCCTCCTTTCCTGAAAGTACATGAGGTTAAGAGGACCACTGATTCCTATTGCTCATACCTAAATTTAACTGGCATACTTGTATTGAAATACCAGAACAATTAAATGGAAAGAATTGCCTGTTATTTGATGTATGCGTGTGCTAGAGGTTACATATAATTTACCCATAAGAGCAGTTCCCGCTCCGAGGGCAAAACCAGCCATTCTCCAGAGGGGAAGGAGAGCAGTTGGCCTGATCCGATGCTCCAATATTAGTTCGTTCATTTTATCCCTGTGCACCTTTTCTTGGTCCCACATGTGCTGAAAATACAAATGTGAGCGTGTGAACGAGAAGATACGACCGGTACAAAACCAAAGGCAGTGGAGCGAAGGGAATATATAGTGAGCTCAACTAGAATCTAGATGAACTACTCCAATCGTTACCTGTATAAGAGGGGCTTCTTTTGTTCGACCCAGGATTGCCAATTGTCCCGCATATATATCGTTAGCCCCCACTTCCCCAGCGTGATCTACCCTTATAAACCGCTGGATCATCTCCTCCGAGGGGGCGTACTTTTCTGAAGACATAAAGTTGATGTTAATCTTTTTTATTGTTATATGATTATTAGAGTCATTATGAGTTATGACAGTGCAGACTGTGCATTACATTTGGTTACGAAGTCACCCATTTAAGTCGCGTCTCGAGGGGTAATTTCATTAACAAGCATTACATACCTGATGGAAATTCGTCATCACTTAGATCAGCATCATTGTGTTGTTCTGTTGTGGTGTATCGGACACACTGTCTGTAACATGTTCTACCCACTGTAGTTGCACCTCGTCTTATCATTGCTAGATATAAAACATGATAAATGTTAAGTCGCTTGACCCTCGTCTTACAAATATTGTAAAGGAGGGTTCAGTTACGGGATGGGGTAAGATGGATAGGATGAAAGAGTCAAGAGACAGATTGGCCAAGAATTTTGAAATGGAGCGTACGAGGTGTCGTGACGTCATATGAAATGTCACATGATGGCTCGGAACTGGGAAGTGACAGTGCCAGAATTGAAACGCGCGCTCAATCTGCGCGTTTCTCGCGGGATAAACACATCAACAAACACAACAGCGCCCTACAGTAAGTAAGATGTGGTGAAGACTGATGTAGACGCAGTGCTGCCACTTGAATACACACCGAAATAGAGTTGGTCGGGGGAAATTTGACAGGATTTTAATTTCGGATACGGGGAGGTGGGAGGGATCAGGGATATAGAAGGATTAAAACGCAACAAATCGATCACCAAACATTTAATGTGGATGTATGAGGGTCACTGTGACTCAAACAGTACTACCAAAAAGGGGCTGTATACAAATTCAAAACAACAAAAAACAATCAACAACTGTTCAATTTGAGTGTCTGTCTATCGGACTAAATCCTCGAATTTATCCATTTCACCAGCATTATCATAACTGTTATACAGCTCCCAGTCTCTAGCAATTGGTGCCGATAGCATTTCCTCAGTGATTCCGAATCCCTCGGCCAGAGCCAGGGCCTCCGGTGAAATATCAGCTATCAACTTGTTAAAATCTCCCCTCAGAGAGTTAGCACCCCCCTTGGAGATTAGCCCGTTGGTAAGAAAGAATCCGATGTTTTCTTGAAGGAGTGAGATAAGGTAAAGGTTGTACATTTTCTTTAGAATCGGCTGCAGTTCCGCATCAGCAAGTGCAATTTTCTCAATCGCCAAATCAGAGATAAGACGTTCTGAGTAGGCTCGAGCAGCTGATTGAACAAGATCTTGTTGTTGTTGAGACCAGATTTTAAATCGTGCCACCCTCTTCTCCTCCTTACTTCCACCCTTCACCATCATAACTTTAGCAAGCTGGGTGAAGAGAAGTTCCTCTCTAATCTTCAATATTTTCCTGATGAATTCCACATCAGTACCAGAACCACCTTTGAACCCTCTCAGCACCACTCCTGGGGTGACCTGCTGAAGAAGGAACCCAATAGATCCACTGAAATTCCTTTTAGGATCCATCTTGGTAGCCAAATCAGCCAGATATTCCATAGCTACCTTCATCATTAACACGCTGTTATCACCCTCTGCTGTCATACTAGAATGAGATCCACCGATGGCAGGCCCAAACCTGTTAGCGGCAAGATACCCCTGACCTCCGGACCTCTCTCGGGAAATAGTGGCCGCTTCATTGATGTGCCATCCTGTAATAGCTTTGATCGCACAGCACATCATAACAATTTCCCGGTGGGACACTGTGTATACATTCTGGGTGGAGGGGACAGTGTACTTTGCGTACATAGCTTGTATCTCCTTGAGGGCAATGTCGTAGATGTATGTTTTGGCGAGGAGAGGAATGAGGGCACGTTGTTGAAGTTGGTATCCTAGGATGGGGAAGTCGCTCTTGCCGGTAGGACCAGCAGTTAGACGGGTAGCGGAGTAACGGAGGGCAATAGCCATACACGCCTTGCTAGCACCTGGAGAGAGAGAGAGAGAGAGTTGAGAAATGAGAGGGGATTAAATGGAGTTGAGAGGGGGTTGGAGGACGGAAGTCGGAAGTAGAGAGGTAACAAAGTGAGTTGCCTAAAGTAGAAGTAGACAGCAAATTAAAATACTTGTATAGACGTTACCTTGGGACATTGAAGCGATGCAGATTCTTCCTGAGAGTAGCTGATCAGCAACCTTTAGGAATCGAGCCCTATTGTTTCCAGTGATCTTAGTTTCGTACACTCCCCCCTCGTGCAGCTGGAATTATATGGAGTTTTTATTTTAAAATCGACAAAAAGGGTATGTTACACGTCATGTATTTTATCACGTACACCACACAGCGTGTCTGGTGAAATTTTAACAATAATTACAGTACCACATACATAACACAGTGTGTGACACAGTGTACAGTAGATAATTGCACGTGAATTACCTCACTCTCTCTGTTCAGTAGGTTAGTTCTGGGTACACGGACGTTATCAAAAGATATCTTAGCGTTGTCAATACCGTTCAGCCCCATCTTGATACCCATGTCGTGAATAGTGACACCTGTCATGGGGGACAGAGATTGTAAAGCAAATGTTCTAAAACAGATGAAATACACTGAATAACTTGGGAGAGAATGTGGCAGTCCTTCAGAGAGTGACATTTTCACTACCTAAAAGATAATTAATATCAGTTAGGTATATCTCTCACCTGGCATTGTATTCCCTTCAGCATCCCTAATTGGTACCAGCACCCCATGAATCCCATTATTCTCTCCATCCACCATCAACTGGGCAAATACCACCATGAAATTAGCATGAACTGCCCCATTGGTAATCCAATACTTCTGCGCCTTCACACTCGGGGTATTGACCACAATCTCATCCCCCTCAGCATCATACGTTGCCGTTGTCTCCATCTCCACAGCATTGTTACCGTACCCCAGTTCTGAGAGGCCAAAACAACCAATATTTGAGAGACTATCAATGCCATCTAGTACCTCCTTATGTCGTGCTGTACCCAGTTTCAACACTGTACCCCCGAACAAATTAAACTGAACTGTCATCTTTGTCGCGGTGGCCCCGTCCACGATCGAAGCGTTCTCGTGAGCTGCGAATACTGCAGTTGGGTTGGTGGAAAAGAAGTGAACGGAAATGAATTTGTTATCACAAAGAGCCCGGAGTCGCTCCAGAGCCAGTTCTCGTTCCTCTTCTAACGGTATGTTATACCGGGGTACGAAGAACTTGTCCGTGCTGAGGAAAGCCCTCATTTTGGCGTGGAGATCCTGGTTTTGATCATCCAGGAAGTGTGTCATTTTGGAGGGTGTGAAGGATGGGGAGGGGTTCCACTTGTCTCTCAGGTCGGACATCTCGGAGGAGAGACATCTGGAGAGAGCGAGGGTCCGGGGCGATAGGTACTGGAGTCTTGTACATAGGGCCATGGTGGCTAGGAAGGGAGTACTTGTTAGAATATTAGGTTGGGGGGCGGGGGGGGAGAATAGGGTGGTGATGACATAGGGAAGGGATTTGAAAAATAGAAGGGGAAAATATACATTTACATAACATATTTACACACTCTGATGAAAAACCACTCTTTCTCTGATAATTTAGTTCGTAAAATCTGGCAAATAAATACATCTGTTTACAAGTTAGGTACTCTGATATACTATCTGGATTCGTTGGAGGGTGATCGTTCCAGCGACATCTGATCTGCTTGCTCTACCAGTGCCTGAAATACAAACGAGGATTAGCAATTGTTGTTCAAAGGGAGTAATGAGTATATAATATTCTAGAGATCAATTAGATGAAACTCCATCGTTAATAGAACAGAGCATTAGGAGGAGTGCAAGCGAGGATTATGTAGTCTATTAACCTGTTGGTGTGTATTGAGGACCTCACTCCCATGTTCCTGTCTCCAAACAGCAAAGTGTTCATCACCTAGTTCAGTGTGTAGTTGTCTCCTCTGTTGTTCACATTTCGCTACCTCCCCATTCATCCTGCAGAGAGTGCAGGTTCGAGAGATAAGGAGATACTAGGGGCAGAAACCGACCGAAGCAAGTAAACAACAAATCACAACTCGTTATTTAGGTCACGTGACTGGTTATCGGCCAGTCAAGGACCGGTATTTCTTGATTCGGTCGGTTTCTGACTAGGGGAATAATAGTGAAACACGGCAGTAGTTATAAGTAGAACTGTTGAGTTGTAAAAAGTGGTTAAAAATGGTTTAAAACTGTAAAACATAACAATAACTGTCCCTACACCCCACAGCCATTACACCTCCCTCCTCGTGTAAAGCTGGTGTTGAGTAAACTGGACCAGGGAGGCAGTGACCAGGAGATTTATCCCCTGACACCACATCCACCACCCACAACTGACCACTAGTCATTACAACTACTACCCTGTCTATTGTGGTGGGTCGTGGTGCTGCGTATATCGAACCCTGGAGGTCTGTACACCAATGGGTATCAAGGGTTGTAGAATCCAGGCACCAAACCCTCCCATTCCAACCAGCTGAGGTACGGCTCGTCCCCCGCTATCATAATTTATGGGCCACCTTGTATGTAGACGCAGTGCTGCCACTTGAATACACACAGAAATAGATTTGACCGGGGATTTGAACTTTGGATACGGGGAAATGGGATCAGGGATAGAAATATTAAAACGCAACAAATCATTAGATCACCAAACATTTAATGTGGATGTGTGAGGGTCACTGTGACTCAAACAGTACTACCAAAAAGGGGGCTGTATACAAATTCAAAACAACAAAAAACAATCAACAACTGTTCAATTTGAGTGTCTGTCTATCGGACTAAATCCTCGAATTTATCCATTTCACCAGCATTATCATAACTGTTATACAGCTCCCAGTCTCTTGCAATTGGTGCAGATAGCATTTCCTCAGTGATTCCGAATCCCTCGGCCAGAGCCAGGGCTTCCGGTGAAATATCAGCTATCAACTTGTTAAAATCTCCCCTCAGAGAGTTGGCACCCCCCTTGGAGATTAGCCCGTTCGTTAGGAAGAATCCGATATTATCTTGAAGGAGTGAGATGAGGTAAAGGTTGTACATTTTCTTCAAAATGGGCTGCAGTTCCGCGTCAGCAAGTGCAATCTTCTCAATCGCCAAATCAGAGATAAGACGTTCTGAGTAGGCTCGAGCGGCAGATTGGACAAGATCTTGTTGTTGTTGAGACCAGATTTTAAATCGTGCAACTCTCTTCTCCTCCTTGCTGCCACCCTTCACCATCATGACTTTAGCTAGCTGTGTGAAGAGAAGTTCCTCTCTAATCTTCAAGATTTTCCTGATAAACTCCACATCAGTACCAGAACCACCCTTGAACCCTCTCAGCACCACTCCTGGTGTGACTTGTTGCAGAAGGAACCCAATGGATCCACTGAAATTCCTCTTGGGATCCATCTTAGTAGCCAAATCAGCCAGATATTCCATAGCTACTTTCATCATTAACACGCTGTTATCTCCCTCTGCTGTCATACTGGAATGAGATCCCCCGATAGCAGGCCCAAACCTGTTAGCGGCAAGATACCCCTGACCTCCGGACCTCTCTCGGGAAATAGTGGCCGCTTCATTGATGTGCCATCCTGTAATAGCTTTGATCGCACAGCACATCATAACAATTTCCCGGTGGGACACTGTGTATACATTCTGGGTGGAGGGGACAGTGTACTTTGCGTACATAGCTTGTATCTCCTTGAGGGCAATGTCGTAGATGTATGTTTTGGCGAGGAGAGGAATGAGGGCACGTTGTTGAAGTTGGTATCCTAGGATGGGGAAGTTCGCTCTTGCCGGTAGGACCAGCAGTTAGACGGGTAGCGGAGTAACGGAGGGCAATAGCCATACACGCCTTGCTAGCACCTGGAGAGAGAGAGAGAGAGAGTTGAGAAATGAGAGGGGATTAAATGGAGTTGAGAGGGGGTTGGAGGACGGAAGTCGGAAGTAGAGAGGTAACAAAGTGAGTTGCCTAAAGTAGAAGTAGACAGCAAATTAAAATACTTGTATAGACGTTACCTTGGGACATTGAAGCGATGCAGATTCTTCCTGAGAGTAGCTGATCAGCAACCTTTAGGAATCGAGCCCTATTGTTTCCAGTGATCTTAGTTTCGTACACTCCCCCCTCGTGCAGCTGGAATTATATGGAGTTTTTATTTTAAAATCGACAAAAAGGGTATGTTACACGTCATGTATTTTATCACGTACACCACACAGCGTGTCTGGTGAAATTTTAACAATAATTACAGTACCACATACATAACACAGTGTGTGACACAGTGTACAGTAGATAATTGCACGTGAATTACCTCACTCTCTCTGTTCAGTAGGTTAGTTCTGGGTACACGGACGTTATCAAAAGATATCTTAGCGTTGTCAATACCGTTCAGCCCCATCTTGATACCCATGTCGTGAATAGTGACACCTGTCATGGGGGACAGAGATTGTAAAGCAAATGTTCTAAAACAGATGAAATACACTGAATAACTTGGGAGAGAATGTGGCAGTCCTTCAGAGAGTGACATTTTCACTACCTAAAAGATAATTAATATCAGTTAGGTATATCTCTCACCTGGCATTGTATTCCCTTCAGCATCCCTAATTGGTACCAGCACCCCATGAATCCCATTATTCTCTCCATCCACCATCAACTGGGCAAATACCACCATGAAATTAGCATGAACTGCCCCATTGGTAATCCAATACTTCTGCGCCTTCACACTCGGGGTATTGACCACAATCTCATCCCCCTCAGCATCATACGTTGCCGTTGTCTCCATCTCCACAGCATTGTTACCGTACCCCAGTTCTGAGAGGCCAAAACAACCAATATTTGAGAGACTATCAATGCCATCTAGTACCTCCTTATGTCGTGCTGTACCCAGTTTCAACACTGTACCCCCGAACAAATTAAACTGAACTGTCATCTTTGTCGCGGTGGCCCCGTCCACGATCGAAGCGTTCTCGTGAGCTGCGAATACTGCAGTTGGGTTGGTGGAAAAGAAGTGAACGGAAATGAATTTGTTATCACAAAGAGCCCGGAGTCGCTCCAGAGCCAGTTCTCGTTCCTCTTCTAACGGTATGTTATACCGGGGTACGAAGAACTTGTCCGTGCTGAGGAAAGCCCTCATTTTGGCGTGGAGATCCTGGTTTTGATCATCCAGGAAGTGTGTCATTTTGGAGGGTGTGAAGGATGGGGAGGGGTTCCACTTGTCTCTCAGGTCGGACATCTCGGAGGAGAGACATCTGGAGAGAGCGAGGGTCCGGGGCGATAGGTACTGGAGTCTTGTACATAGGGCCATGGTGGCTAGGAAGGGAGTACTTGTTAGAATATTAGGTTGGGGGGCGGGGGGGGAGAATAGGGTGGTGATGACATAGGGAAGGGATTTGAAAAATAGAAGGGGAAAATATACATTTACATAACATATTTACACACTCTGATGAAAAACCACTCTTTCTCTGATAATTTAGTTCGTAAAATCTGGCAAATAAATACATCTGTTTACAAGTTAGGTACTCTGATATACTATCTGGATTCGTTGGAGGGTGATCGTTCCAGCGACATCTGATCTGCTTGCTCTACCAGTGCCTGAAATACAAACGAGGATTAGCAATTGTTGTTCAAAGGGAGTAATGAGTATATAATATTCTAGAGATCAATTAGATGAAACTCCATCGTTAATAGAACAGAGCATTAGGAGGAGTGCAAGCGAGGATTATGTAGTCTATTAACCTGTTGGTGTGTATTGAGGACCTCACTCCCATGTTCCTGTCTCCAAACAGCAAAGTGTTCATCACCTAGTTCAGTGTGTAGTTGTCTCCTCTGTTGTTCACATTTCGCTACCTCCCCATTCATCCTGCAGAGAGTGCAGGTTCGAGAGATAAGGAGATACTAGGGGCAGAAACCGACCGAAGCAAGTAAACAACAAATCACAACTCGTTATTTAGGTCACGTGACTGGTTATCGGCCAGTCAAGGACCGGTATTTCTTGATTCGGTCGGTTTCTGACTAGGGGAATAATAGTGAAACACGGCAGTAGTTATAAGTAGAACTGTTGAGTTGTAAAAAGTGGTTAAAAATGGTTTAAAACTGTAAAACATAACAATAACTGTCCCTACACCCCACAGCCATTACACCTCCCTCCTCGTGTAAAGCTGGTGTTGAGTAAACTGGACCAGGGAGGCAGTGACCAGGAGATTTATCCCCTGACACCACATCCACCACCCACAACTGACCACTAGTCATTACAACTACTACCCTGTCTATTGTGGTGAAGCGTTCTCGTGAGCTGCGAATACTGCAGTTGGGTTGGTGGAAAAGAAGTGAACGGATATGAATTTGTTATCACAGAGAGCTCTGAGTCTCTCGAGTGCCAGTTCTCGTTCCTCTTCTAACGGTATGTTATACCGGGGCACGAAGAACTTATCAGTACTAAGGAAGGCCCTCATTTTGGCGTGGAGATCCTGGTTTTGATCATCCAGGAAGTGTGTCATTTTGGAGGGTGTGAAGGATGGGGAGGGGTTCCACTTGTCTCTCAGGTCGGACATCTCGGAGGAGAGACATCTGGAGAGAGCGAGGGTCCGGGGCGATAGGTACTGGAGTCTTGTACATAGGGCCATGGTGGCTAGGAAGGGAGTACTTGTTAGAATATTAGGTTGGGGGGCGGGGGGGGAGAATAGGGTGGTGATGACATAGGGAAGGGATTTGAAAAATAGAAGGGGAAAATATACATTTACATAACATATTTACACACTCTGATGAAAAACCACTCTTTCTCTGATAATTTAGTTCGTAAAATCTGGCAAATAAATACATCTGTTTACAAGTTAGGTACTCTGATATACTATCTGGATTCGTTGGAGGGTGATCGTTCCAGCGACATCTGATCTGCTTGCTCTACCAGTGCCTGAAATACAAACGAGGATTAGCAATTGTTGTTCAAAGGGAGTAATGAGTATATAATATTCTAGAGATCAATTAGATGAAACTCCATCGTTAATAGAACAGAGCATTAGGAGGAGTGCAAGCGAGGATTATGTAGTCTATTAACCTGTTGGTGTGTATTGAGGACCTCACTCCCATGTTCCTGTCTCCAAACAGCAAAGTGTTCATCACCTAGTTCAGTGTGTAGTTGTCTCCTCTGTTGTTCACATTTCGCTACCTCCCCATTCATCCTGCAGAGAGTGCAGGTTCGAGAGATAAGGAGATACTAGGGGCAGAAACCGACCGAAGCAAGTAAACAACAAATCACAACTCGTTATTTAGGTCACGTGACTGGTTATCGGCCAGTCAAGGACCGGTATTTCTTGATTCGGTCGGTTTCTGACTAGGGGAATAATAGTGAAACACGGCAGTAGTTATAAGTAGAACTGTTGAGTTGTAAAAAGTGGTTAAAAATGGTTTAAAACTGTAAAACATAACAATAACTGTCCCTACACCCCACAGCCATTACACCTCCCTCCTCGTGTAAAGCTGGTGTTGAGTAAACTGGACCAGGGAGGCAGTGACCAGGAGATTTATCCCCTGACACCACATCCACCACCCACAACTGACCACTAGTCATTACAACTACTACCCTGTCTATTGTGGTGGGTCGTGGTGCTGCGTATATCGAACCCTGGAGGTCTGTACACCAATGGGTATCAAGGGTTGTAGAATCCAGGCACCAAACCCTCCCATTCCAACCAGCTACTAACAAGCTGCTGTCATGATAAGATAGATCTGAGTAAACCTCAGTTTTTAGCTCCCTTCTTGTTTTACAATCTTGAAGGGTGGATGAATCGAGTCGGAACACAGTGCCACAAACCGTAGCAACATATAGAAAGCCATTACCCCCTAGTACTGGGTTACTAAAAACATGATAACCCTTTCCCTTGGTATAACGTTCCGTCGAGAAGGTTCTAAGTCGTGTGGACAAGTTAGAATCAAACATAGATATTCTCCCTGATCTAGTGATGGCAATAACAGAGTTATTTGGAAGGATGATGGGGGAGCATATCACAGGGTCTTTCAGGGATACAGAGATCACATCGCCACTCCCTCCCGGTGGTATTCTGTATACTTTACCATCGTGAGACCCACAGTATACTGCACTATCTCCTGCCACAGGAGAACACGTGACCTGATCACCAGTCACCACTCTTCTGATCACATCACCACTTGCAATGGCAACCTCACATATCTCACCACCATAGGTCCCAACAAATACAGACTGTTTTAGGACACACGGAGAGGACTTGATACGACTTCCGAGATCTGTCTCCCAAATTGTACGGGAATCAGGGAGTGTAGCACATAGAAGTATACCTGCGTGAGACCCGACACAGAAACATTTTGTACCGTCTGGCAGGGAGAATATTACAGGAGAGCTGTCCACACAAAGGGAGAGGTAGGAGCGACTCAGAACTTGAAACTGGTTAGAATGAATAGTTTCTTCTGATTTAGCGTCTGTTACTCCATCATCAGTTGAATCTGGATGAGGCTTGTTTTTATCAAGGAGTGACCGGAAAAGAGTCTGTACAGGACAATGCATTAGTGATATCAGCAGCTCATTAAGATGAGATCCTGTGAATTCTAAGAAAGTGGATTTTAAAAGGCTGGCCAGTTGGAGCAGATCAATTGAATCCAAACCAGTTTCAATGAGAAGTGTGTTTTCTCCTAATCTCTCCAGTTGAAACCCCCTCACAAAACCAAACTGGGTTAACAAATTCTTCAGATTAATCTCTGTTAGGGGTAGCGGTAAACTGCGAGCACGAATTGAAGATACGACCTTTCGTAACTTTCTCTCATCGACTTTGTTATGTGAAGTTAGCGGTAATTGTTCATCATCGACCATCACAATTTCATCAAACTTGTAGTGAGAGGGAATGACAGCACGGAGTCTTTGTCTGATTATCATCTCCGGGATGTCTCTGTCTGTGTAGATGAACAGAATCAGAATGTGATCATCTTCTATTATAAGGAGATAAGACTCAAGCTGAAGTTCATATTGGATTGCATCCCGAATGGTATTCCTGCAGATCATCTTTCCGTGGATCTTAACCTGGTCTCTACCCAGTCTCCCCACGATCCGACCATTCTCCACCCTATCTCCAGTCCGATACCAGCCCTCCCAAGTTACTCCGTTGATGGAACACCTCCTCTCTCCTCCCAACTCCAACTCTCCAGTACTCTCATTAACACGGTACTCGGTACCTGGTACAACCATCCCCAGCGAGGTGCCCTCATCTCGAACATTACGCAGGATACTCCAACATGACTGCTCTGTAACTCCGTACATATCGAATAGCTGGGTGTCAGGAGAGGCCAGGGAGAGGATGTGTGATGGAAACGCCTCCCCTCCAAGGGCTAAGATCCTCAAATGTGATATAGTTTCCGAGAGTTTGGATCGAGGTATCATGGTTAGGAGAGATGGAGTACACATGACGACAGTAGAATTCCTGATGCTGGTAGAAAGAGTTTTGCCATAAATATCATCGGAACCAATTTGTATGATATTCTTCGCTCCACCAACCAGAAAAAGAGACATCTCAATTATCAATGGGTCAAATGTGGGAGGTGAGCAGATTAAGATTGTATCGGCCGAGGTTATCTTGAACTGTTCTTGAAAGAAGAGGATATTGGGGATGATAGAGGAGTTTGGGACGGCAACTGATTTGGGTGGTCCTGTGGTTCCTGATGTAGCTATAACGTATGCTGTGTCTTTAGGGTATGGCTCATTCATGTGCTTGCCTTCTAGGTGCCTGCAGTTTGAAACATTAACAGCCACAGATTTTATAGTACTTTCGATGAAGTTTTGAGATTTGTCACCTTCCATCCAGGAGAAGAGAAGCCAGTCTAGAGATAACTCTTGTGTCGAAACAGCCAACTTGCACCAGAAAGAACACACTTCACAATGTGACATTGTCCTTTTCAGACACACCAGACAGGAAGACGATCTTAATAGACGGTCGGGGAACGAAGTAACTTCAATAGTGATTTCCAAGCACTCTCGTGTTTCATAGTAGCTTCGATTTAATATAGGTATGGGGCAGTATATCCAGTTCATTGCAAAAACTCTTATAATTTGATCTATTGGAAAGTTTTGATCGTGGACGTATCCAATAACAGATCTTGGAGGGGGACCTTTCCCGGTTATAGCAGCCAGTTTCCGGTGAAGAGAATCAAATGTTGGAGAATCGGTTCCCTTGAAATTGGCAATGCACAGGAGACATAAATCGGATATCCTGGAATAGAATAAAAGCTAGATAGAATATTTCACAGGCTAAAAGTTTGTTTTAGGTATCCTTACTTTTTTATCGAGGCCAGGGCGTCACTGTAGAAAGATTGTAGCTTCTCGCTCTCTATTTCACCCTGAAAAGTTGTACTTTCGTTAGCTAATAGCACCAATAGTGTTTAATATTCGGTTTTCAATACATTTGCATACTACTGCACTGCATACTTAGTTTGAAGGCAGATAACATTTTACGGACCTCTGGTGTTTGCAATTGTCTCTCAGCTTCCTTCATAACAAAGTTCTGTAGATTGCTTTCTCCCATTATGGCTAATGGAATTTCAGATTTAATGGGATAAATCAAAGGTAATCATACACCGTGGTATCGACTGATGTCAACTTTTGACCCAAAATCGGGGCATCTTTTTTGCAGAAGTGATTCAAGGGAGGAGAAAATATGGAGGGAGATTAATAAGCATTGTGAGCTTGGCAAGACGTGACTGTAACAGAGCGTGAAAAGTGGCAATGTATCAGGGAGGTACACCGCCTCGTGAGACGCGAAACATAAAAATTTATAAAAGTGGGTAAAAGTTAAAAATCATACATAAAAATGAGTTTACGCGAAACATAAAAACGACTTTGTTTTTAAGAAAGTCGCGTTTTTTAAAGTCAAATTTTTTAACCAAGGGACAGGGGGGTCTTTTTGACCTTAT
>AVPN01000080.1:85321-109940 GCA_000695325.1 Pleurobrachia bachei | reverse complement strand
CCCCCCCCCAAGAACTTGTATACTCGCAGTTTCCCTGTCAGAGCATTGGCCTGACCCAATTCTCGCGAGAACTGTGGTGAGAGCATTGGCCTGACAGCAGTTTCCAACTATCTTGAGAGAACTTGTAAACGGCAGTCACAGTAATCTAAATATTATTGTGTTTCAACTGACAGCTTCTTTCTTTCGGATTCTCTCCAGACTCCAAACATTTCTTTTGTTTCAGTTTCACAGTAGCGAGATACTATCTGAGCATTCATCAGAGCCGGATGACACATATGTCCAGATGACAGGTAGCGATACTCTGACAAGGACACTGGTACCTGACCGCAATGTCAGACGAGGGTCAAAGGAGGCCTTCAAGAAAACTCTTCACAGGGTAAGGAACTAATGAACCAATTTTACGGTGCTAAATGCCCATTTTTGAGTAAAATCCCGTGCTCAAAAGTGCCCTTATGAGCCAATAACTAATTTTCACTTGTTTGAACACATAACAACTCTCTCTCTCTCCCATTTCAGTTGTTCAGTACGCCCCAGGTTCCTCCTCCAGTACCACCACCAGTTATCAACTCCCCACCCCCACCTGACAGTACCTACGTTGAGATGGGTAGCACTATCAAACCTCCACCTACCCTAATAACCCCACCTCCCACCTCACAACCCCAGGATGAACACATGCAGATGAACTTTGTCTCATTCTCAGCAGCTACACCGGCCGAGGAATACATGAACATGTCCCTATGTCCCCCTCCTCCACCCCCTTTATCGGGTAGTGGTGAGCACTACAAAGCAATGTCCCTCACACCACCCCCTCCACCACTCTCTCCACCCGAACCAGAGGAGACATATGAAGCGATGGGGGCAGCAGCTCACACCCTTCACACCCCTCACACATATGTGAACAGGAATGTCTACCAAAATGTGACTCCTAACTGTCCCACCACCACCTCGTGCATTGATCCGGTCACTACACAGAAGCTGATTGAGAACGTGACGTCACTCATGGCAACGGTTAGAAAACAGGATACAGAGATTCTGTGTCTCAAGAGGACTGTTAAAGATCTCAAACAGATGGTAGAGAGGCTGGAGTCGGTGATCGGGCAGGAGGATTACACTTATGATTGAGAGATGCAAGAACCGACCGAATCAGGATATACTGGTCCCCGACTGGCGGATAATCAGTCACGTGACCTAAGGAAAGAGTTCTGATTGGTTGTTCACTTGTGTCGGTCGGTTCCTGAAGAGATGTAATGGGGGAATGCTAGTAACACAATGTGTGTGGATGGAGGGCAGAGAAGGATGAATGGTGATTAGTAGAACTGTTCTAAAGAGGCCGCTGCTCAGAAAAGGGTTTTATAGTGGCTGTTGATAGGAAGGAACACTAGATTGAATCAGACAATTGTAGCACTTGATCCGGCCCCGATCCAAATTTATCAGCCTGATGAGTAATTCAATACTACCTTCGTTGTATGTGATTGTGAAGTTAAATTGTGTCGTTATGTTTGAATTTCCACGTCTTCCTTAGAGTTAGTGTCGCTTAAGTTAGTCGGTATACAATTTAGTGGGGTATCTTTCTCTGTCTCCATCTGTCACGGCCGCACCTTGCCCACGTCAGCTGGCGAGCATATGGTTCCACTCTTACAGACTATGACACCCCTTTTGTTTGCACTGCCCCTTCTCCTACTGACTAGTCCAGTATGGGGGATAGACTCCACCCAGCAGATCCCTGATCAGGAAGATGTGGACTCCAAGATCCCTGATAATGAGGTGGAGGATGTGGTTTGCATGATGCCTGACATCCAAAACGGTGGTTACCATAACAACAAGAGCAGTGTCCGTATTGGAGACTCAACCACAGTGATCTGTGAACCGAGATTCTGCCTTTCAAACCGGACTGACCCTAACATACCAGTCCTGACAGGTGAAGTCACCTGTACCACTAAGCTGTTTGAACGAGATCTTGGAATGGTACCAGAATGCAAGCAGGACTCCATAGAATGTAACGGATCTTGTAACCATGGTAACCATGGTAACGAGGATAAGGTGTTTGTAGTAAAAGGATACCTGAAAGATATCCACGCTACGAAGCTGGGCATGAGGTGGTATGAGAGTTTTGAGGTCAAGGCTGAGGATTACATTCGTCACCTCACTGTGCCAGGAGCAGAAGAAGAAGTATCTGGCCACTCTCAGTCCCTTAGCAAGAGGAACAACCTGGGACTGGGACCAAACGTGGTGCGGTGGAACGGGCCGGGGATCTGTACTCGACACCTGGCTGGCAAGTACTACCTTGCAGCTTTGAAGAACATTGAGAGGTTCAGGGGTGGATTGGTGGGATGTGCTGTGGGACGAAGTAGTGATAACGGTATCGCGTGTATTTACTACAAAAGGTAAAGTTGTGTTTTCATGGGACGAAGTCGTAAATGGTGTACATGTTTCCTTCCTTTTTTGGGGAAATTCTGGTTTTTATTTTTCTCCCAGTTCTAAAACTAAAAGGGGTAAACACGGGATAATTAGCTAAGTGAAATATTTAAAACCAATTATTCACTTTCAAGGGCCCGCTAGTTTTCACAGTACAGTCTTTTTTATCCGGGCTAACTGGAGGAATCAAAGGTCCTCCAGAGGATCAAATTCAGTGTATAAAATTAAATAGTTCGTTTCCAACAATCATACCTCTTTCTCCTGCCAATACTCTCCCTCTCACTTGAGTTGCTTCTTTAGACCAAGATATGCCTTTTGGACGGTAATATCGTCATTTCTTATCTGTAGGGCTGCCTTATAATAATTCCTGGCTTTCTCGAAGTTGTTGGACCGGTGGTGTTCCCTAAAAAGAGAGCTGTTAGGAATCTAGGGAACCAGGAACTCCATATTTGAGTAGCCTAGGGAGCCAGGAACTCCATATATTTGAGTAACCTAGGGAACAAGGAACTCCATATTTGGGTAAGCTAGGGAACCAGTAAAAAAGTTACACAATTCAAACTTACAGTCCTCGCTCCAAGTAACGATCATATTTTGTTTGCTCTGAGTCTGTGCATTGGCACTTGCACTTGGTAACACGGTAGCCCTTAGCAATCACTTCCGCCAACTTTCCACAAGGGCAGAGGCTCTCCTCAACTAAGAAAAGGTAGTTGATGAGTAACAAGTGGATGGGAGGGGAGGGGGGTCATTAAAACAGAAATGAAGGCGATAAGAGTTTAAACTTTAATACAAAATTCGCTACCTTTTGGTGGTTCCACTTTCTCTGGGGGAGGAGTTGGCTGCTTCGGTGTGACACTCTCTGGAGTAGTTATATTATCTTGTTGTCTTGTCTTTAGAACATTTGCAGCTGGGGACGATTGGGGAGAGTCCTTAATCTTGACTCCGGATAACGCATCAGCCAACTGAACATCACTCTTTCTCTCGTTCTCTTTCTCTTCTTCACTTTCTTCTTCTTCTTCTTCTTCTTCTTCTTGATCCTGGGACTGGTTTACAATCACGACTTCTTCATCCTCTTCCTCCTCCTCTCCCTCACTCTCATCCAAACAGTTTGGTCTGTTCAGATTATCATACCGTGAGCTATCCAGATCCTCGGCTGCCTCCCTATCACTCAAATCACCTTCATCCTCCCTCCCTGTGTGTTTTGGGGTGGGAGAGCGGTGGGTGTCACTAAACTCAAAGATCTTCATCTGCTTCATGTTCCGATACTGCTCCAAAGATAACTTCTTCTTTTGTTTCTCCTCTTCCTCCCTTCTCTCCTGGACCTCATCTTCTTCATCATCTATCACTATCACCTCGGCGTTTCCACGGATCTCGGTGGTTCTCTCGTCCCTGTTACCACGGATCTCCGTCGTTCTCTCGAAATAAGGAGACTCTGTCTCGGTCGCTTCCACCTCCTCCATTTGTCTCATTAGGTTATCTCGGTCGTTATAGGATGTTGGGCTGTTGTTCCACATAGTGTGCCCTCGTGTCGCTTCCTGGGGCATCCGAGGGGCACTGCTTAGAGGGAAGGCGTGAGAGCGGGGATCATACGCATCTGCTGTGTGCTGTAGGTTCCTTTTAGCTTGCTCTACCTGAGAGTAATGGATGCCAGGACATTTGGTTAAAAGATAAATAACTTAGTTGATAGACCGTGTCACTATTCCCGTCCGGGAATTAGAATGTAACGGATCTTGTAACCATGGTAACCATGGTAACGAGGATAAGGTGTTTGTAGTAAAAGGATACCTGAAAGATATCCACGCTACGAAGCTGGGCATGAGGTGGTATGAGAGTTTTGAGGTCAAGGCTGAGGATTACATTCGTCACCTCACTGTGCCAGGAGCAGAAGAAGAAGTATCTGGCCACTCTCAGTCCCTTAGCAAGAGGAACAACCTGGGACTGGGACCAAACGTGGTGCGGTGGAACGGGCCGGGGATCTGTACTCGACACCTGGCTGGCAAGTACTACCTTGCAGCTTTGAAGAACATTGAGAGGTTCAGGGGTGGATTGGTGGGATGTGCTGTGGGACGAAGTAGTGATAACGGTATCGCGTGTATTTACTACAAAAGGTAAAGTTGTGTTTTCATGGGACGAAGTCGTAAATGGTGTACATGTTTCCTTCCTTTTTTGGGGAAATTCTGGTTTTTATTTTTCTCCCAGTTCTAAAACTAAAAGGGGTAAACACGGGATATTTAGCTAAGTGAAATTCTTAAAAACCAATTATTCACTTTCAAGGGCCCACGAGTTTTCACAATTCAGTCTTTTTTATCTTATATCCGGGCAACTGGAGTCCAATCAAAGCTCCTCTAGAGGAATCAAATTCAGGATTTAAGCTATGGGCCGTGTATAAAATTAAGTAGTTCGTCTCCAACAATCATACCTCTTTCTCCTGTCAATACTCTCAGTCTCACTTGAGTTGCTTCTTTAGGCCAAGATATGCCTTTTGCACGGTAATATCGTCATTTCTTATCTGCAGGGCCGCCTTGTAATAATTCCTGGCTTTCTCTAAGTTGTTCGATCGGTGGTGTTCCCTAAAAAGAGAGCTGTTAGGAATCTAGGGAACCAGAAACTCCATATATTTGAGTTACCTAGGGAACAAGGAACTAAATATTTGGGTAAGCTAGGGAACCAGTAAAAAAGTTACATTATTCAAACTTACAGTCCTCGCTCCAAGTAACGATCATATTTTGTTTGCTCTGAGTCTGTACATTGGCACTTGCACTTTGTGACACGGTAACCCTTAGCGACCACATCCGCCAACTTTCCACACGGGCAGAGGCTCTCCTCAACTAAGAAAAGGGGGTGAGTAATTGACAAGAGTATGGGAGGGGGTCGTTAAAACAGAAAGTTGTGACAGCGATAAGAGTGTATACAATTCGCTACCTTTTGGTGGTTCCACTTTCTCTATTGGGGGAGTTGGCAGCTTCGGGGTGATACTCTCTGGAGTGGTTATATTCTCATTCCGCCTTGATTTTAGAACATTTGCAACTGGGGACGATTGGGGAGAGTCCTTGATCTTGACTCCTGATAACGCATCAGCCAGCTGTACATCACTCTTCCTCTCGTTCTCTTTCTCTTCTTCACTTTCTTCTTCCTCTTCTTCTTGATCCTGGGGCTGGTTAACAATCACGACCTCTTCATCCTCTTCCTCCTCCTCTCCCTCACTCTCATCCAAACAGTTCGGTCTGTTCAGATTATCATACCGTGAGCTATCCAGATCCTCAGCAGCCTCCCTATCACTCAAATCACCATCATCATCCCTCCCTCTGTGTTGTGGGGTGGGAGAACGGTGGGTGTCACTAAACTCAAAGATCTTCATCTGTTTCATGTTCCGATACTGCTCCAAAGATAACTTCTTCTTTTGTTTCTCCTCCTCCTCCTCCTGGACATCCTCTTCCTCTTCATCGTCTATAACTATCACCTCGGCGTTCCCACGGATCTCAGTGGTTCTCTCGTCCCTATTACCACGGATCTCCGTCGTTCTCTCGAAATAAGGAGACTCTGTCTCGGCAGCTTCTACCTCTTCCATTTGTCTCATTAGGTTATCTCGGTCGTTATAAGATGTCGGGCTGTTGTTCCACATACTGTTCCCTCGTGTCGCTTCCTGGGGCATCCGAGGGGCACTGCTTAGAGGGACGGCGTGAGAGCGGGGATCATATGCATCTGCTGTGTGCTGTAGGTTCCTTTTAGCTTGCTCTACCTGAGAGTAACGGATGTCAGGACAACTGGTTAAAAGATGTAAGATAAATAACTTAGTTGATAGACCGTGTCACTATTCCCGTCCGGGAATGAGTATTGACAAATGATTATAATGACAGTGTTCCGATGCACTTGACACTGACGGAGGGGTTTAAAGTTCGCGCCTGTGCGCGCACCGCGCCGACATCTCAGGTCGGGATGTATCGCGTGTTACATACCCGTTCCTGTACAAATTGCTGCTCCTGTGGTGTGCTGACTGTGTCCTCCTCGTGCGAAAACAGAAGGTCGTGATCACTGCAACCGATTACACCTGAAAGTGAAAGAGAGGGTGTGTTTTGTCTGAATAAGCCAAGAAATTAGGGAATAATTTAGTACTCATTGTGTATCATTAGTTTGTCTAAATGTAACTAGTTAGTCCCCACCTTTCATTTCGATCACTCTCTCCAAGTCCATCTTCATTTCCTCCGAGTAATTTCTCTCTGCACCATGTAGTTCCTCCATCTGGTTACAAGTCTCACTGTAGTCAGTGCTAGCAAACTCAAACAACTGTGATCTCTCCTGGTTAGTGAAATACCTGGAAGTGTGGTTAGGACTTGTTATGTTCTAACCCTTCTTTACATTTGTGAAACACAGTTTAGCTAGGGAAATTAGGAGAGATTGGAATGTGTTTCTTGGGTTGTATTGGTAGCTTTTTTTCGGGGTTGTATTGGTAGCTTTTATAGGATGAGGCAAAATGAACTCCCATGTTAAACATACAACCACAATATAATACGGTTACATCAAAATTCAACTCGTGGTCCGGTCGGAGATACCACAAAATGATCATCACCACCTAATACGAAGCACTCCTCTCTTACCGGATAGGATCAAATGAGTCCCCTGTGGCCTGTCGTGTAATCCCATCTTTGAAAACCTGTTTACGATATATCTTCTCCTCGATGGTCCCGCAAGTTAGAAGCCGGTACACGGTCACGTGTTTCGTCTGCCCAATCCTGTAGGCCCGATCTACCGCTTGTGAATCCGTGGCTGGGTTCCAGTTTGGATCATCTAGGGGTGTTTAATTTATATAAATATAACGGCTTTATTGAGTCACAACAATTGAACAACTGAGTGATTTTACCGGAGGATTTTTGTGTCCGAACATCAACTTACAAATAACAACTCTGTTGGCAGAAGTTAGATTGAGACCCACGCCTCCCACTTGGGTAGTCAATAGGAGCACTGAGAATTTGTGGTTTTTGTTGAACGTGTCAATGATTGTTTGACGATCTGCCGGCTTGCTTATTGACCCATCAATCCTCAGACATCTCAATCCCTGACAAAAGAATAAAACATATTCGGCCCATAGTTTCAGTTCTCAATTCAATGTGCTGACTAACTCTCACTTTTGTCACTAAAAACTCTAAATAATTCAATTACCCGGTCACCGATCATCCTTTCCAAGTAGTTGAGTATTTTGAGGGAGGTTGAGAAAAAGAGAGTCCTGTGTCCATCATTGTGAAGTAACTCCAGGAGCCGAACAGCAAAGTTCAACTTACACCCCTCGGTCAGGAGCAGGTCGTCCGATGGGTCAGCTGGGAGACGAAGTGAGTCCAGTATCTTTTTGTGTTCTTGTTGGCTGGTGGGAAGGTGAGGAGGTGTAAAGGAGGGGGACAAATAGGGAGTTTAGAAGCAAGGGTGTTTAGAAACTAGGGAGTTTAGAAACAGGGTTTAGAGACAGGGGAGTTTAGAAGAAGGGGAGTTTAGAAACTAGGGAGTTTAGAAACAAGGTTTAGAGACAGGGGAGTTTAGAAATAGGGAGTTTAGAAACAGGGGAGTTTAGAGAAGTATAGAAACCAACTCACTTCATGTCCATATTATCAGCATCCATGACCTCTCGTAATGCCTCAAACTTGATGGCCAGCCGTGGATGATCGCAAATCTTCTTGAGGACAGTTAGAGCAGCAAGGGGAGATTTAGTTTGATTCATCGCATCTCTCACTGAGTCTAGTGTCAAGAAGGCACTGTAAAGGCTGTGTTGGGCAGGGGACAACTTCAGCCACACGCACAATTCATTCTTCTTGCCTAACTTCTTCACCCCACTAGAAGTATCGACCTTACTGGCCTTGATCTCAGCCTTGGTCCTCCGGAGAAAGTACGAATGGATCACCTTCCGGAGACTCTCCGCCAACTTGGCGCCCAGTTTGGCCTCAGCCCGAGACGCATCTTTCTCCCGACCCCGCTCAATGGGCACGATGTAGTTGCTCTTGAAAGTGGTCATAGTTCCTAGGAGTTGGCCTCTTGATACAAAATCAAAAAGTGCCCAGAGTTCCTTCAGATTGTTTTGGATAGGAGTACCCGAGATTAGCAGACGATTTCTGCATGGTACCTGACGGACAGCCTTGCTTGTCTTGGTCGGGTTTTTGATCTTGTGCCCCTCATCCAGAACCAGATAGTCCCACTTGAAATTAGAGTTCATCAGAAACTCAAAGTTCTTTTCGATTATTCCGTAGGTGGTAATCGCAATTCCTCCTCGTTTCATTACCTTCTTCACATTGCGTTCTCGTTCTGCTTTGGGCCCATGGAACAGTTGCACTCGGATGCCAGGAGCCCAAACTTTGAATTCCTCCTGCCAGTTATTAACTAACGACAGGGGCATGACCAACATCGCTGACTTGATCTCCTCCATATCAAACAGAGCGTTGAGGTAGACGATGGTCTGGATGGTTTTACCCAGGCCCATGTCATCACCAAGTATTCCCCCGTGTTCAGCCTGATATAAACTCCACATCCACTTTACCCCATCCCGCTGGTAGGGGTATAGTTTATCGTGAGTCTCATTGTCCAGGAAGAACCCGTCCCCCATATCTGTGAAGCACGCCTCCTGTTCTGCTTCTTTGTCCAAGAACGCCTCGAGTTTCTTAATCCGTGCACAAGGGTGTTTCGAAACTAGGGAGTTTAGAAACAGGGTTTAGAGACAGGGGAGTTTAGAAGAAGGGGAGTTTAGAAACAGGGGAGTTTAGAAACAAGGTTTAGAGACAGGGGAGTTTAGAAATAGGGAGTTTAGAAACAGGGGAGTTTAGAAACAAGGTTTAGAGACAGGGGAGTTTAGAAATAGGGAGTTTAGAAACAGGGGAGTTTAGAAACAAGGTTTAGAGACAGGGGAGTTTAGAAATAGGGAGTTTAGAAACAGGGGAGTTTAGAAACAAGGTTTAGAGACAGGGGAGTTTAGAAATAGGGAGTTTAGAAACAGGGGAGTTTAGAGAAGTATAGAAACCAACTCACTTCATGTCCATATTATCAGCATCCATGACCTCTCGTAATGCCTCAAACTTGATGGCCAGCCGTGGATGATCGCAAATCTTCTTGAGGACAGTTAGAGCAGCAAGGGGAGATTTAGTTTGATTCATCGCATCTCTCACTGAGTCTAGTGTCAAGAAGGCACTGTAAAGGCTGTGTTGGGCAGGGGACAACTTCAGCCACACGCACAATTCATTCTTCTTGCCTAACTTCTTCACCCCACTAGAAGTATCGACCTTACTGGCCTTGATCTCAGCCTTGGTCCTCCGGAGAAAGTACGAATGGATCACCTTCCGGAGACTCTCCGCCAACTTGGCGCCCAGTTTGGCCTCAGCCCGAGACGCATCTTTCTCCCGACCCCGCTCAATGGGCACGATGTAGTTGCTCTTGAAAGTGGTCATAGTTCCTAGGAGTTGGCCTCTTGATACAAAATCAAAAAGTGCCCAGAGTTCCTTGAGATTGTTTTGGATTGGAGTACCCGAGATTAGCAGACGATTTCTGCATGGTACCTGACGGACAGCCTTGCTTGTCTTGGTCGGGTTTTTGATCTTGTGCCCCTCATCCAGAACCAGATAGTCCCACTTGAAATTAGAGTTCATCAGAAACTCAAAGTTCTTTTCGATTATTCCGTAGGTGGTAATCGCAATTCCTCCTCGTTTCATTACCTTCTTCACATTGCGTTCTCGTTCTGCTTTGGGCCCATGGAACAGTTGCACTCGGATGCCAGGAGCCCAAACTTTGAATTCCTCCTGCCAGTTATTAACTAACGACAGGGGCATGACCAACATCGCTGACTTGATCTCCTCCATATCAAACAGAGCGTTGAGGTAGACGATGGTCTGGATGGTTTTACCCAGGCCCATGTCATCACCAAGTATTCCCCCGTGTTCAGCCTGATATAAACTCCACATCCACTTTACCCCATCCCGCTGGTAGGGGTATAGTTTATCGTGAGTCTCATTGTCCAGGAAGAACCCGTCCCCCATATCTGTGAAGCACGCCTCCTGTTCTGCTTCTTTGTCCAAGAACGCCTCGAGTTTCTTAATCCGTGCAAGTAGCTTCTCATTTGAGTAAATAGCTGCAGCTTTCCGGAAACAATCCAGAGCTTTCTCAATCTTCTGTTGTTTGTGTGCTAGTTTTCCTTTTGTCACCAACTCGTTGTAGTTGGTTTTCTCCTTGCTACTCAAATCACTGAGGGACTGAGCAGCAGCTGCTATTGGCGAATCATTTTCATTGTCAGCAGCAGAATCCCGCTCAAACTCTAACTGGGCGATCTTTTTCAGCAACTTGTCACTCGGGATTAACTGGTTGGCCTCCTTGTATAGATCGATAGCCTCATCAAACAACAGCCTATCTTCTTTATCCTTCGCATCTTGGATTGTCGCTTCATAAAACTCTCTCACATCTTCGTCTACTCCACCATCCTGATCCTCTTCTTCCTGAGCCTCTTCGATCTTGTTCTTTACCTTCTCGATCCGCCTCTCTAACTTTTCTGAGTAGTTCATTTGTAGTGCCTCCTGGTAACATTTCAGAGCAGCCTCTAACTGTCCATCATTTAGCTTCTCCCTGCCATCCAGGATCAAATTATTATATTTTTCAACGTCTTGCTCTTTCTCCTCCTCGCCCTCTTCCTCTCCTTCTTCAACAACTCCAACTTTCTCCTCTAGCTCCCTGATCTTTTTGACGTAGTAAGGGGTTGGTTTTCGGGCGTGTAACTCCCGATAAACATCCAAACACTCCTGAATTTGTCCCTTCTTCTCGAGATCAAGAGCCTCTTTCAGTAGCTCCTTACAGATCTCATCGATATCTGTCTCCACAACTGATTTGTTGTGTTGGATATCTTGTCGGGTCACATTACCAACACTCTCCTCCTCTTCTTCCTCCTCTTCTTCTTGGATGTGTTTCTTGATCTTGTTGATCCTTGTGTTCAACTTGGAGGAAGGGTTTATGGCATACGCCTCTTCATAAAGTGCAAGTGCCTCCCGGTGCTCCTGCTCAGTAAGATGTGCCTTAGCACTGAGGATTAGTTTGTTATACTGCTCCACATCGAAACTGTAATCCGCTGTTTCATTAGCGATCCTGTTGCTTAACTCCTCAATCTTCTGCTTCAATTTCTCGGATGGGTCTACTTCGTATGCAGCCTTGTAAAGGGAGATGGCCTCCTGAATATCCCCTGAGTCAACACAGGATCGAGCGTTAATTACCAGCTCATTGTATTTCTCAGTGGCAACTTCACTCAGTTCGCTGTCATTGGGCTTTGCTCTCACCCGTTCTTCTTCTTCTATTTGGTAGCGTATCTTTTGAATTCTGGTGGCTAACTTTCTGTCCTCGTTCAGGTGAAATGCCTGTTGATAGCACGCTAAAGCCTCGCGAAGTTTCCCCTGATTTTTGTATAAATCACGTCCTTCCATGAGCAACTCGTTATACCGGGGGGCATCAAATGTTCGGTCTCCTTCAGCTAACCCAATCGTGTTGTTGAAGCTCATATCACTACTACTGACATTGTTCTGTCGGAGAAAATTTGTGACAGGTGACAGGATGGCTGTAATGTCCGATTGAAGGGCTCTAACTTGACTGTGGACAGGAGTACTAAAAACGGCAGGGCGTTCGTTGCTGTACATTGTCTCAGCAAGGTCTTCTATCTTTTGCTCTATCTCAGACGACGATCGAATCTTCAAGGCCTCACGATAGAGAGAGATGGCTGATTCAATATCATTTTCAGCCTCCAGTTCCCTAGCTTCTTCGCACAAATTTTCAAACTCTTCTTCGTTATCTGACATCGTCTAAATAGGGATATTTGAAATGTCGTAGAAAGATAAAGATAGAACATGTGTTAGGGTAAAGGTAGGTGAGCAAAAGCTCTGTAGTAGGGTCGGCGCTGGGCCGGGCCTCCGGTCAACGTCTCCCTGTGTATCAGGCATAAGGGCGGTCGGGGAGTAACACCTTAATAAGCAAGGGTGTACCAACGGGGTGTAGGGGCTGACTAGAAATTCAAATATGGCCCAGGATGCTCAGTACGATCAATTTTCGATTTTTCAAAAAAATGCAGATTTTAAAAAAAGTTAAAAAATCGGCATTTTTTTTAGCAACCGAGTTTGAGAATTTCACTATTTTGAACACCAATGCGCGGCACATGTTTTGCGCGTGCTTACAGAACAGAAATTTTCCTTTGGAGTTTGGGTTAAAGTGCGTTTCAAACGACTTGACCTGAGAGTGAGATTCCTGGAAATTAAGGTGAGATCAGTGTATTTACTAAAGGGAGATCCTGGATTTCCAGGAATCTCGTTTGAAACGCACTTTAACTGACGTGGATAGGCATCTTATAACACTTATTTTATGAGAGCAAAAATAATTTCAACAACATCAACACTTAAGTTAAGTGTGACTTAACAATCAATTAACACAAAACAAGAAAAACTCAGTTCTGGGCACATAACATACCCGCCTGTGAAAGTGCACTTGATCCCCCGTGCACAATGGCCACGTGCAAAAAGTGTAGATTAATGAGTCGCTTACAAAATGTCTGCGTGGCACTGTTACTTGCCCCAACTACCACCATAACAACATCTCTGGCCCGCCGGCACTCAATCAGCCGCACCACATCCGAACTGGATGGTTTACCACTCTTATCCACCAGCTCAGTGGATACCGGGACATTCAAACTATCTGGAATGTGGCCAACTGCAAACACCTCAGCACTACGGATATCCACAATAATTATCCGCGACGAAGCCTTCCCTCCACCACCCCGCTTTTCAACACCCTCCTTGTGCCGCAGCATCTTCGCTAAATCCTGCACAAATATCCTGCCACATAACTCGTTCTTCAGTTCCTGTCCATCAGGGAAACTGGCAATGTGCTCCTTTACAAACATTTCCGTGAAGGAGTAAGAGTACTTGGCAGCGCCATCAAGTTTAGGAGGAGCGGCTAGTTTCTTTGGGGGCTCGTAATAACTGTGCCTTCTGTATGTGAGTGTAGCTGGTGTAATTCTGTACATTTGAACTGCGCTCCTGATCACCTTATCGATATCAACATCGGGCATGTCAGAGAAAAGGAGGATACACTCGTTAAACTCGTAGGATAGGAGAGTCTCCCGGACCTGGATAAGGACAGCAACTCCAAGGTACATGGGCAGGGATGAATCACCTGGGAGGGGGTAGGGGGTTAGGGACGGAGAGGGAGAGAGAGAATGGGTTGGAACTTTTACTGAGTACAGCAGCAAGCACAGGATTGTTGAGTAAGCTGTAAGGGGTTACTCAAAGAGCAAGGGGGTGTAAGTGAGGGAGTTTAAATGATAGTTATAATTTTACCCACCTAGTAGCATGGTATCCCACAGGTAAAATATCTTCTGCAGGGGAAATACATGCGTAAACATGGTCAAGAACCAAGGTATGGCATACAGCTCGGGAATAAAGCCCATATTATGGATATGTAATGCTAGCTCGGGATCATGAAACATCAGAAGGAGCCGAAAGACAGTCAGATATTCTGTCATTACATGACTGTTGTCTTTTAGAAAGAAATTCCGGACGTATTTCCTGATGAATGCTTGGAGAGAGGCAAATGCGAGGGCTTCGTTTCCGGAGTGTAGGACGAGAAATGGCGCTGCTAAACTGTCCAATCCCTGTGGAAATTAGTGGTATCGGGTAAAAGTCATTTCAGAGATTCGTACAAACTTATTAGATAACTAGGATTAGTATGCCAGTTATTCCCTGAAAATATCACACTGTTGAATCACAACACCATACCTGCCAGTAGGTTAAATCAGGGTTATCAATGACCCAGGCTTTGAGAATTCTCCGCAGCTTCTGGTGTCCAGTGGGTGAAGATAGAAAGGGGTTATACTGATGACACCTTGGTATGTCAACATCAATCTGCCGGTCAATACTGCCCAGGGACTGTGTCTTATCCAATCTGTTGTAATACCCCTCTATATCACCTGTCGGAATGAGGGAGTTACTAAAAACAGATATGGTTAGGTAGCGATTCATTACACAGTGGGTAGGGAGAGATGGAGAGAGAGGGAGGAGATAGAGAGTGAGAGATACACGTCAGAAGGATCCCTGACAATGACGCTATGTCATCAGAGACCCGCCGTGCTTGTGACATTACAACTTCAACTGCCTATATATAGTTGCGAGCGGCGCGGGCGCTGTAGTAACTGCGTGCCGAGTGAACTTTCAACTTTACAACGCGCTCTTTCTGCTAGTGTCTGTGGGAATGTTGCAGAATTGTCCCGCTACCATTTGGTGGTGCTGCAGTAGCTGCATGTGTGTGTGTGGTCAGTGGTAATATCATGGTCACGGTTACTGTAGTTAAGGAATAAGTGAGCCAGGTAAATAATCACCCTTGCGTGTATAACTAGCACTGCATCTCTACAGAATACACACGCATGAAACTACGATCAAATTTGGACGATTTGTTACATATAACATATAAGAGGAGCGAGACACTTAACAAATTCAATGATTTATTTACCTTTAACATCTAGTAGTGCAGACCACACGTAGGGACGGAGAAGAGGGGGAATATCTAACCAAGCCTCCTCTTTTATCTTTTTACTGGAAGCCGGGTATGACTGGAAAAAGGGGCATTTTTTTAGAGTGCGGGATATGACAGGAAAAAGAGGGCACGTTTGGAATGACAAGAAAGGGGTTACTGCACGGATTGTAATGCTGGTTTGTGTAGAGTTAGATGTTGCTGACCCGGAAGTGATACATGTGAGTACCCAATTAACAGCTCAATCAACTCGCATATTTTCACATAGACGTGTTATGCATCACACTTACAGACAGACAAACAATCAAACAAACAAACAAACAAACAAACAAACAAACAAACAAACAAACAAACAATAAAACAAACAGACAAACAAACAAACAAACAAACAAACAAACAAACAAACAAAAAAACAAACAGACAAACAAACAAACTAACAAACAAACAAACAAACAAACAAACACCACGTACATAAAGGAGAGTTGAGAACAACTTGATGCGATGTAACTGATATTCAATGTTCTGTTCCTTGATAACGGTTGGGAGTTCTGCCATCTCAGCCATGCCCGTTGATAGTTTACTGGGTGTCTCTACCAGTGGGAAATAAACCTGGGGAGAGAGGAGGGGGTGTTATTGGCACCTAGAGAGAAAGAGTGGGTGTTTAGGACAGAGTGGGGTGTTTAGTATACTATTGGCACCTGGACTCTGGAGAGAGCTAAGAGAGAATCTATATTATTGAGAGTAGAGAAGGGAGGGGCCAGAAAGGAAGAGAGAAAACGGAGAGAGAGAGAAAAGAGACACACAGTGAGGAACACGAGTTTGTAAAGGAGTTGTACCAGCTGGTCACCACTAACATCAGCATGGCGGCTCATTCTCCTTCTCAGTTTACTAGATCTCTCTTCCTTTCCCTGTCTTATTCCTACACATGGATAACTTATCACCAATTATTCCTTCTACCTTTCCCTCACACATTACACAAAACCCACCTCTGGTTCGAGATGTCCCAATCTAGAGATAAGGAGGGACGGAGAGACAGGGTAGACGGTTTGGCGGTATCCTAGTTGTGTTTCTGTCCGGTTCTTGTAAATCTCGCCAGAGGGTAAACACACTAGGGGCAGGTTGCACACTGGTAGCGATCCTCGGACTAGACCCCATCTGAAAGTAGAATTTTGTAAATTTAATGTAGAATATCGAGATGATAAACCTAAAACTGCCAATCATGACCTGATTGGTATAATTGGCAATTGCTCGGTAAATATCATGCGATTAAATTCATGGAACAGACAAACACATATCTCTCTCTTTCTCGTTATCTCTTTCATTTTCTCTCTCTCTCCGATTTTCGTCATTAGCTTACTTCTCAAGTTCAGCCAAGACATCACCGCCAGCCATACTCCACAACTCGTATAACTCTGTTAGGGTACAGGAAGATGACAGCGGCTCATCTAACTCTGCTGGCTCTATCTGGGGGGAGGGGGGGAGGGTGAGTTCTAACCGGGATGAGAGAGGGTCGAGCAAGGCAGGGTTTGGATATATGGGTCTTATGGCTGGGATTTGCAGTTCAGGCAACTAACGGACCCTACGCCTTATTAACTGTCTGTAGATAGGTAGAGTAACGAACCGACTAACGCCTTAGTAACTTTCCAGGGACTATATAATTATAACATAGTACGGGGGAGATAGAGATAAAGAGTGAGAGAGATAGAGAGAGAGAGAGAGAGAGAGAGAGAGAGAGAGAGAGAGAATGTACCTTGTCCTCAGCTGCTATAAGGTGCGCCTTGGAGAGAGCAAAGGGATACACATCCAAACATTCTTCTCTTCCTTTGTAGTCTATAAAGAGAGAGGGTGTTAGAGGGAGAGATATAATAGTTACGTAAGAAAACGTGACGCATTTAAATATATTATATTTAAATGCGTCACGTTTTCTTACGTAACTCTACCACCCGGCGGATACACGAAATTGATTCTTGAAGGCGAGAGTTTCGAGTAAATAATCCTCATTCAAAACTCTCTTTCTATCTAGCACATACCTTCGAATACTGGTAGTCTAAGTAGCTTGGAGGCCGATAATCGCTTTGTCGGTGTTAACTCTAGTGTTCCTTCCAACACCTGTGTAGTAAGGGAGAGAGGGAGATAGAGAGAGAGAGAGAGTTGAATTAGGGGAACCCAACACAAAAGCATCGAACTGTTACATTGAAGTTGTCCTGAACACATATTAAGGTCAGGTCTCCCCTGACAATCACCTGCTTCTCCCCGGTGCTGATAAACAACAGCAGCTCCACCAAATCAGACATCTGGTCAGTGGGTGTCCTGTTACTTTGTGTCCTCGCCAGGAAACCCCTCTCTGATAATACAACCTTTCCAAAACTTGTCCGAACTCTATTCTCTCCCTCTCTGAGCGTGCTACAGAAATCCAACCTTCTCTCTGTTCCCTGGGATGGAAATCTTGCACAGGTTTGTGAATTGTGATATATTCCTTTGTGTGGATTGTTTATTTAGAGTGGTACGTGACAGGGGTCGTTACTCGTAAACTGTGCTAGTTATCTATCTACAACTATACTGACAACTACTACGCGATTTGATTGTTTGCAATTGTTTGTGCAGCAGAGAACTTGTTAGTGTACCGCACAATACACCCTAACAAGTTGTGAGTCCTGTGTGGAAGTTGTTAGTGTCCAATATACTACATCTGTGTGTGGTACAAACAGGAGTACACTCTGTTTAGTACACGCACACACAATTCTATTGTTCTTTAGTCCTATTCTATGTCACTCTCTCTCTCCATCTATCCCTCCCTAAATCTTCCCCTCATCTCTCTCCCTCTCTCCCTCTCTCTCTCTCTCTATCTCCCTCTCTCCCTTACTACACAGGTGTTGGAAGGAACACTAGAGTTAACACCGACAAAGCGATTATCGGCCTCCAAGCTACTTAGACTACCAGTATTCGAAGGTATGTGCTAGATAGAAAGAGAGTTTTGAATGAGGATTATTTACTCGAAACTCTCGCCTTCAAGAATCAATTTCGTGTATCCGCCGGGTGGTAGAGTTACGTAAGAAAACGTGACGCATTTAAATATATTATATTTAAATGCGTCACGTTTTCTTACGTAACTCTACCACCCGGCGGATACACGAAATTGATTCTTGAAGGCGAGAGTTTCGAGTAAATAATCCTCATTCAAAACTCTCTTTCTATCTAGCACATACCTTCGAATACTGGTAGTCTAAGTAGCTTGGAGGCCGATAATCGCTTTGTCGGTGTTAACTCTAGTGTTCCTTCCAACACCTGTGTAGTAAGGGAGAGAGGGAGATAGAGAGAGAGAGAGAGAGGGAGAGAGGGAGAGAGATGAGGGGAAGATTTAGGGAGGGATAGATGGAGAGAGAGAGTGACATAGAATAGGACTAAAGAACAATAGAATTGTGTGTGCGTGTACTAAACAGAGTGTACTCCTGTTTGTACCACACACAGATGTAGTATATTGGACACTAACAACTTCCACACAGGACTCACAACTTGTTAGGGTGTATTGTGCGGTACACTAACAAGTTCTCTGCTGCACAAACAATTGCAAACAATCAAATCGCGTAGTAGTTGTCAGTATAGTTGTAGATAGATAACTAGCACAGTTTACGAGTAACGACCCCTGTCACGTACCACTCTAAATAAACAATCCACACAAAGGAATATATCACAATTCACAAACCTGTGCAAGATTTCCATCCCAGGGAACAGAGAGAAGGTTGGATTTCTGTAGCACGCTCAGAGAGGGAGAGAATAGAGTTCGGACAAGTTTTGGAAAGGGGGTATTATCAGAGAGGGGTTTCCTGGCTAGGACACAAAGTAACAGGACACCCACTGACCAGATGTCTGATTTGGTGGAGCTGCTGTTGTTTATCAGCACCTGGGAGAAGCAGGTGATTGTCAGGGGAGACCTGACCTTAATATGTGTTCAGGACAACTTCAATGTAACAGTTCGATGCTTTTGTGTTGGGTTCCCCTAATTCAACATCCAATTCCAAGGTAAAACTCCAATTACCCCCCTCTCCATCCCCCTTTTAACATCATGTTACATACCTCTGGTGCAGAGAAGGTAGGTTCGCCCACAAAGAAATCCACGTATTTCCCTTTACAGGTGAGGTAGTGTAGGGCGTAGTTTGAGAGTTTAGCGACTCCCGTCCTCCCCTCTATAACTACATTCCCCAGCGTCTAGAGACCTGTTCACTGCAGCATGCGGCCTGTGTGAGTCACATTATACAGTACAATTATACCGTGTCAGTGACCAGTGTGGAATAGTGGGTGGGGCCCTAGATGTCATACAAAACCACTTGTGAAATATCCCTCGCAAGAACTAAAAAACAGAAAAAATACAAGAAGGAGATGTTGGATGTTATGCTTACCTAAGCCTCGTGAGTGAAGATATTCCAGCCCTGAGAGGACATCATGAAGCAGGCTGACCGTAGGGGGAGGTTCAGAGATCACAGAGAGGAGAGTCACCTCGTGCCATTCTTGCACAACACACATCAGCTCGTTCTTTCCCCTGAACCAGAGAGAGAGATAATTGTTTGCGAACCACATTGAGCGAAAAGAAAAAGGTGGCTGAGTTCTGACGCAGAAGAGATTTACGTCAGAAATATGTTATTCATCAAGGGGGCAGGGAAGTGCAGTGGGAGGCAGCACAGCTCAGTGAGGGTTCTCTAGAATTAAACTGACGAAATCATACTTTTATCGCCCCCTTTGATTTGTTTTCGGTCCCTATTTTACAGCAGAATTTGTCTCTTTCCTTGCTTCCCAAAACTATGATGACTAACCCAACTTTCTCCCTCTTTTCTAAGACTAACCTGGAACTCTCTTGAAAATATAGATCACTAACCTGATAAGATCAAGGTACTGGAAGATGTTAGGATGTCGAAGGGACTTGATATCCGAGAACCTCCCCGTAACTCTGATACTATTGTGTGCAATGGGGAGCCCATTTGTACTAATACAGTTGTGTGGGTGTGGTGCGACGTGAAAAGGCATCATCCCAAAACATCCCTTCTCCAAATCCTGCCGTACCATAATGCAGACCTTCCCTCGATCTGAAACAGCTGAGAGAGAGGGGATGTAGAGAGTTATTTGTGTGAGTAGCACGGGGGCAGGGGATGTTTTGTTGCAGTAAAACAAGGTAGTTTTGTCTGGATTCAACACGAAGATGAAAATAGAAACACATATCTGGAATATCACTCTTCTTTTTTTACTCAAAAGATCACAATATGGTCAGAAGAATCATAACGATCTCATTTTGGGTTTCACTAACAAAGACACTTCTAGCAGGCACGTTAATGACAAAGCAATGCCGATTCCGCTCCATCTCTTTTTATCTCTCTCCCTCAATCTCAATTTCTCCCTCAATCTCAATTTCTCCCTCCCTCTTTTATCTCTGTCAATCATGATGCCATTTACGTGCCCACTATTTCATAATGGCCTGCATTAAGTATCAAAAATAAACTATAACTTTCTTGTTTCTCTCACACATGACACATATTCTGTCCAAAAATCATGCATGATAGGATTTTTATGTGTGATTTGATTACTCAGTGTATCAACAACAGTAACACGCTCATTTGATTCCCTCATTTCTCACGACGTAATAGTTCTGAGCTGTAAGTATAATTCTAGTCAAACATTCACACACACGCACAAATGATAACTCAAAGATTTGTCATTAAAAACACGCATCATACACACGAGATGTGATCAGCAGCATATTGGCTGAATGCAACTAACACGCACAGTGCAATGAGGTGGGTAATGATACAAAGTACACATTAAAATATTGATTTCCCTTTCTACAATTATAATTAACCATAACATACATCACAAACCATCCTATAATGATCATCACCCTCATTCTACGACTATCTCGCTTCTCTCTCGCACTCCCTTTTGATGACCTAATGTCCTGTCAGCCGAACGGATCGAAAGGATTGCTACTAGATTGGTTGGTGGGCCGCTGTTGTTGCCCGAACATCATATTAGCGTTAGTCTGTTGCTGGAAGTTCATTCCTCCCTGCATCATGCCACCACCTTGTTGCATACCCATCATACCAGACCCCTGCATTCTCGGATTCATACTCATGGAACCCATGGGAGCCATCCCACCCATACCGCCCCTGTTTCCCATCTGCATCCCAGGATTCATGGTCATTGATCCTCCCATCCCTCCTCCCATTTGACCCATCCCCATCATTCCTCCACTATTCATTCCACTGTTCATTCCTCCCATCCCAACAGGCATGGTTCCACCTCCAGGCTGCATCATATTAGGATAACCTCCCCCTCCTCCTCCTACCCCAGGACCACTGGGCCTCACGAACGGGTTGTAAGTAGCCCCACTTGAAATGGGCCTTACTGGTCCCAATGCTGGACCACCCTTGCTCCCGGTGCCTTGATTGATACTAAAGTTGGTTGCAGCGCTCTTCAATCCCAGATCCAAGTCTTGCATGAGAGTCCGTACATTTTGGACGGACTGAGGGGCACCTGGCTGAGCACCATTACTTGACAAACTCTCTGGCATCAGTAGATCGTTAGTGATCTCCTTCGATTCAAAAGTAGCAAACCCGTTATCGGTGGGCTCTTGCATCAACAAATCAAAAGTGTTCATCGGGGCAGCCTGAGCAGGGGGCTGTTGTGTCGTGGGTGGGAGTGTTGAAAATAGGTTTGACTCTGTGCTGAAGACATTGAACGATTGCTCAGGTACCATTTGGTTATGAATCAATGGTTTTGGTTCGTCCCAAAGCCCTGTCAACTCATCCATGGTGCTCTTTGGTTGGGGTGGTCGGGGAGGAGGGGCTGCTGCCGCTGATGTGGTCACAGGATCTGCCAGGAGATCTTGCTGAGGCTCGAAGGTGTCCCCAAATGGTGATGTTGTTGTTCCAAAAGGATCTGCAGAGCTGAACGGATCGGAGTTTGTTGCGGTAACGGGAGCTTTAGAGGGCCCAGCAGAGCTCCTTTCGCTCACATCGGTAGTTGGGGAAGATATGGGTGTGCTTTTCTTACCCTCCATGCTATTCAAATGGTTTTCCAGTGCCGAGATGAGACTACAGGGAGCGTTGGACAAATCAGGAACCTCACCCTGATCAATTCCCGCATCCTCGGCGACCTTCAAAAACGCCTCAACTTTACCCATTCGGATAATGAACTTCTTGTAGAGCTCCAAACTTTCCCGGGCGTGTTTCTTCTCCAAATCGAAAAAGAGTTCCAACATATTGATTATTCCTTCATTGTAAATCTTGAACAGAGCCACTAGATCCCTGAAGAGAAGGATGAACGCTGCTCGACTAATCTCCGTGATAATGTCAGCCCCGCTCAACTCCAAGTTCACTATCCCGTCAACCTGTCGCTGAACTATCGGCAGATTTGTCAACAGCTTCTCTATCGTTGCTTTACGGAGAAAGTTGGTGCTGCTGATCCTAACGAAATCAGTGGTAGCCTGACGGTAGCAGTTACACTTTTCACTGATGTAGTGTCCGTATTTGTTGACAAAGGGTGACATCTCTCCGGAGAGGGGCCCCGTTTTCTCGCTCACAAACTCGAAACTGTTTCCTTTTGACGCCATGTACCGCATAAACTTCTCGTTTCCCTCGTTCATCAGATGGTGAAGTGATATCATTGCTTTGATGCTCACAACCCAACTTGGATCTTGGACCCGCGCCAGAAACATGTCAGCACACTCGGGTAAGGACACGTTCGTCTCGTGGGTCGAGGAGATCAGGTAATCGAGATGTTTCCTCTTTGGGGCACCCATTTCATGGGTTGTTGCCTTGCCGACAACTTTGGACACCTCATTACCGGATATGGTGTACTTTGCCGCGTGTAGCCTGTCTACAACTGACGCCATTGAGCATACCCTGAGCTAAAACAGTGGATATTTTAAATAAGGGATACAAAAATGTGAATAGAAGCTGATCACAGAAAGCAACTGGGTGTCTGTAAGGCAGGATATCATCCGCTGATGAAGATTACCCAAGCGTAATTGAAAGCTACGGTCAATTTATTTACCAGTACCAAAACATCTCGTGTTTACTTTGTTTAAGGCAGGATATCATTTCCGGAGTTTACTTGTTTTTTTCCTTCTCTGGATTCTAGATTTAGGGGGGGAAGGCACGCGGCAAGAGGTCAGAGTAAAATTGAATAGTCTTCTAGATGGTAGATGTTCTACCCAAGACATTATTACGGCGGGGAGGTACTTGAATGAAAATAGCGAGGAACAGTCGCTGAGAACAGCCCCGATTTACCGCAATATTTTGGTCATTTTTCACTGAAAATTTAAGATTTTCTTTCAGACTTCAGTACTGCTGAGGATTAAGGTTTGACTCAGACCTTGATTCTGATCAGACCGTCTGAGACAGCTGTGAACGCTTCTAAAAAGGAGCCGAAGACGCGTAAAATTTGAAAAACTTTGACAAAAAACTCGCTTTGCTTTTGAAATTTTCCAGAAAACCCAATTGCAATAAATTACAATAAATTACAAATTCAGCTCAACGCGCTTACTTCTTACCGCGCGTCGTTGATCGCATTGATGATTGCAGTATCCGGCGCATTACGAATACGTTAAATTTAAACGCGTACTTGACAATAACAAATTTAATTCATAATAAAACGGATACTTTTTTAATTCTACCATTTAAAAAAGTAAAAATAATCTAAACGATAGGACTGTTAATAAACTGGGTCACGTTAATTGTTAAAGTTTAATAACTTATTCAGTATTCTAATAAATTAATTTGGCGTCAAACTTTGAAATTAAATCAAAGTAGCAACCACACCCATTCTCACTGCTTAGACATAAGTTGTAGTTAACTGAAACAATTAAACAACAGTCCCTATTTTATCCTCCCTCGTTTTGTGCTTCCCGGGGTTGAGGTCGGGCTACAGGTACGTTTCTTTACTCTAGTGTTTATCAAAGGGCTGTCATCTAGCTCAAACAAGTCTTCTTCGTCTCTGAGAGGGAAATATGCAGGTGAAAACACTAATACAAGTTGGCATTCCTATGTCTACAGACTACACATCATGGTTACAAACACGATTTAGACTTTGGTAATATTTGGACAACGAACGTAAATCATCAATTGAAAAGAGTGATTAGCAACCCTAGATTACTGAACTTACATGCTAAGTATATCATGGGGTGGAGAAGATATGGAAGATATAGAGATAATAGTACTAGCCGGGGTACTGCCACCACTGTTGTTCGGTGAATTATTCTCCTGGTTAACTGCACTGCTACTGCTCCTCTTCCTTTTTTCCTCCCTAGCCCTCCGTTCCCGAAGTGATCTCTCAAGGAGGTTGTCCAGTTTCGATTTACTCGGGGAGGGAGGCACACCGACCTGTAGTACAGACTCCAGGATGCTTATGTTGTGCTTTAGGTTTCTCTTCTTTTTCGTCTTTTTGTGAACGGGGCTAGGTGTTGAAGTAGGATGAGTTGGGGTAGAGTCAATATGACTAGGGGTAGACGTGGCTCTGGGGTTGGTTACGAAGTCACCCCTAATATTGCATATAGGGGTGACAATACCGCTTGCCGAAAAATGGCAATTTTCAAGACCTTCTCATAAAAAGTTATCGAAAACTGGTCTAAAACCATTCTAAAACGTATGGCACTAGTTTGTATAGTAACCAGGACCTGCATTTTACAGAAAGTAACGGTCCGACT
>AVPN01000080.1:42646-77157 GCA_000695325.1 Pleurobrachia bachei | reverse complement strand
AGAGAGAGAGAGAGAGAGAGAGAGGGGTAATATGGGATGAAAGACGGTTTAGGAAGATAATTGATCTTTACACAGGTGTTTACCACACATGCAAATATAGACATGATAGAAGATATTCACCAAATAAGAGACTGCTGTAGTTTGTTTGCTACTCGATTGAGGTCCACTTGATATTAGCCCCTGTGTGGACTGTGGAGCTTTTACCTTCACCACTCGATCATAAAACCGCTTATTATGTTCTAATTTCACAGCCTCCCTTTATGGGACGCACGAATGGCAGTCTAGCATGACAAAAAACCGCCGGGTATAATTTCTTTCTATTTGTGTTGTTAATAATGGATCTTTTTTGTTTTGTTCAAACTCTTTTCGGGGAAGGAGGGCCAAACAAGGCAAGATCTTGAGTAAAAATATAATAAGTATAATAGAACCGTGTATGTGTAAGTTAGAGACCTAAGTTATATCTTGAGGTTAGCGCTTCCGGGACGTGGAGAGAGAGAGAGAGAGAGAGAGAGAGAGAGAGAGAGAGAGAGAGAAAGAGAGAGAGAGAGAGAGAGAGAGAGAGAGAGCGGGAGAGAGAGAATGTGAGGGAGGGATAAAAATAAAGATACCATGAGCACTATTTCCCGGATATTGGGGATGAGAGATCTCCACTCTCGGCCGCACGATGGCCTTAGTTTCCTACTACTACAGACATCTGTTTGTTGTGATAGGACAGGAGTTCCCCCTCTCCCACTCACTTCCTGTCTCATGGACGGTGTTGAGTGTTATAGCGATCTTACTTACTCTGTTTACTTAGGTACTTCCTCTATTTCTTTCTGCGTTGTGTAACCATGTGTGAATTTTAGATTTGCTTGAGCTGTATGCGACCAACGTTGTCTTTATCTACCCTTGAAGAGTATCTTCAAACGGTAATAGAGACCTATAATTGTCACATTTTCAGCAATGAAACTGCAGCAATGGTTACCAAGACTTTTAGCAACGACAACATTTATCCTTCTACTTCTCCTTCTCAGGGACCTAGTAACCCTTAGCAACCCTCCTTCAAACAACCCCTCACCCGCTGTACTTAAACACCCATTCTGGGCCACCACTACAAGCAACAACTGCTCTCAGTTCAGGACACTCAACTCAGCGAGACTAAACTATTTGTCCAATCTTTGTGATAAACTGGGTGACTCAGCAACAGAGAGGACTCTCCCGACCTATCTATATTACCAATACGACCTCCAAGTGTGTGGGACAAGTGAGCCTTTGGGTACCACCATGTACCAGACCACACCCACAAAACTAGCTACAAAGACGGGTAGAAAGAGGCGAGTTCTGTACACTGGTGGAGACCCATTGGCTCGGTTAAAGAGATACCACTCGACAATTAGAGATGGGATAGGGTATTATTTCCTAGGGGAGAAGATAGTTACAAGATATAGAGATAGAGGGGAGGGTCTAGGGGCTGATTTGAGGAGACTGTACGAGGCGAGGCTAAGTGCGGCAACGTCACTTCTTGACCCACGCGGTCCTACTTTTCCAGAGTTTCTTCGGTGGGTGGCTGATGCCCGTGATAGTTCTATCACCCAGCTGTACCCTGTAGTACAGGGTTGTTTGCCGTGCCAGGTTCAATATACCCATGTTGTAGCTACTGAGAGGGAGCTAGAGTGCCTTCTAGAGAGATCACCAGAGACTGGAGATAGACAATCAGATACTGTTGGGAGATCAGAGAAGTCACCAGTTTACCTATTGGACATTATTTTTGCCAGATTTTACCATGATATTGCAATTTTAAGTTGACTACGACCTATTATTTATTTAGTTTGTTTGACTACTAATCAACAGACTTCAAAAATAACTAAGTCACCACACACTTCTGTGTGCCACACAGACTGTTCAAGGGGTGTCAGGTGTTCGGTGTCAGGTGTGTGGAAACGGGAATGATTGAACAACGACTTGAGACACAACACACGGTTCACACACACTGCTCGACCACTCTGCAGAAATTCGATCTGCACATCTGCGCGTTACAGTGCAGCATGGCGCGCCCCTAATCCCTCTAAAACACTCCCGCGTGTACCTGTCGGTTCTTCAGTGGGAGCAGCGGCGGCGGGGACTGGGGAACTGAAGGAAGGGTCACGGGCAGAAGGGGTGATTTCAGGTCGAGTGGTCCTGATCCTGGACTTTCCTTTATCCAAAGCCTTTAAAACAGTTCTTTTGGGTGAAAGTTGGACAGGGGGCTGGTTATCTGTGGTAACTTCCAAGCGTAGAATATCATTCCTAAGGGAATTGATCAAGTTACATCATTGACTATCCTACAATGTTTTAAATTTACAACATTCTAGAAGAAGACCAACCTTTTCCGTTTGTAGTGCAGTACAATTCCACTAATTAGGGTGTTTGGTCTCAGTGACCCCTCCTGACATGCCGTCTTACAAATTGGACAACACTTCTTTCCCTCGACGTGACGCCGGATGCACAACGAGCAAACTGAAATTTGTTAATTATTGACATGTTTGGAGAAAAATATATCATTTTCTGACCGGGGGTGAGAGAGATAGAGAGAGGGGGGGGGGTGCTAATAGGTGTGAGATAATTGGAACTTACAAGAGTGAAGACAGACGGAAACGAGAGTTGAAGTTTCCATCAGTTCACAGCAAATAGGACATCTTAGCGCTCCATCGATCCCCTGGAAAAGAAGGCTTTTATTATTCATGATAATAACTGAAAGTTGAATCATTTCAATATTTAAATTTGCAAGTTCACTAACCCGTAAATCAGGATCAGTAAAGTCTTCTGGACAGTCAACATCTATAAAACCCATTTTCAACCCTGCCTTACATCCTGAAAGGGGTTACATTGGAATGATTTTATTATGTTCTAACCCTCCCTTTACATTTGTAAAGGAAGGCAGGGCGCCCGAAACACAGCCTAGGCAGGCAAGGAATGATGTAGACCGAGACTATGACTTTCCGAGACCCGAGTATTAAAGCAGGTTGAAGTATTTACAGCTGTAGGGTACATTTTGTAATTAACCTATTATACAAGAGCTCGCTTCTTATATTGCCATAGCAACAAAAGAGCGAGTATGGGAGAGAGAAAGCACTGGAGATATAATAGAGAGAGATAGAGGGAGAGAGAAGGAGATAAAGAGAGATGAAGAAGAGGTCTGGAAGGCAATTTAGAGAAAAAGTGCCCAATAAGTGTCTCTTACTTGGCTGGCTGATATACACACGAATACACACACAGTGCAGTACGCTATTTAAATAGTCTTGGGAAAGAAAACAAGAGATTATTAGTTAAAATAAAATGTTAATTATGTACAGTGCATAATAATAATACTCAAATATCAATATATAGTGAATTCTTAAATGGCTCTCTATCTCTTTCTTTTCCTTCCCTCTCGCCCTAAATAATCATCAAGCGTACTTTAATAATCAATCGTTGCTTCCATGCGAATCAGTGTCCGTATATCTGACTGGTTACCTACTACCACCTTCCCTCGAGGTCTGCTACACCTAGTACCAACAGATGGTTCCCTCTATTTAGAGGTCTGTGGGGCTCCATTTAGCGTGATCACTATTTTCCTAGTTCCTGCGCAATTCCGGTGTTCGCACAGCCACAAACCCTGAAATAATAAACTGTGTTACATATCTTCGAGTATAGGGAATATCTTGGGGTAATTGCGTTACAAAGTGATATTATGGCCATGTTTTGTCAATTGGATCAATCATTCTGAAGCCGGCATCTAACAGTAAACACCCGAGACCCCATGATACAACCTACCCCATCCCGCATCGACACCCCATCCCCCGATGACATCCGGTTCTCACCTGCCATCGACCGAGAGTTAGTTTGCCATTGTGAATTGGTATAGTCAGCTCACTGCCGATCAAAGTACTCTTTACATGGGCTGGCATGTCGTCAGGCCCCTCGCACGTGTGGGTATACGATACACCGGCCTCAGGGGCTATCTTATCTAACATCATCTCCATATCTTGCCTGAGGAAAAGAGATTATTAGTTGGTGGGGTGATTTGGATCGTGGGAGAAGATCTGGTTGAAGAAAGTAGCAAAGTGCCCAGACTAAGAGGTTGAATTTTGTGTAATCATGATATGATTGGTGGAGTATGAACAATACAAAGTACAACTCACCTCACAGCAGGATCCCAGTTTTCATTTAGTGTTAGAGAGGCAGAGGTGTGAAGAAGGAGGATATGGCACAATCCCACCTTGAACTGCTCCAGCTCTTTCACCTTCTCAATGTGCTCAGTAATGAGATGGCAACCTCGGCCCTTTGCTGGGAGGGTCATTGTCGCCTGGAACCAGATGTTACCTGCTACCGGAGTCGGAGTTATCTTTTTGTAACTCATGGCTAGAGATAATTGGGGGTTGAGGTTATCTAATTGGTTAATTAATTGGGTAACTAGTTGAGATTAGGCTGTAACTAATTTAGGGACGAAGGGGAATGATTGATATTGGAAACTAAAAGTGTGTGTGGCAGATACAAAATGAACATAAAATAGCAAATATATATGTTTACAAAATATTAAAAAAGTTGTGCAAAAGTTAAAAACCCCATTTCAGCATCTCTCGAACACCTTATACAAATTATGAAGGTCTGCAATCTGCAGAACAGTTCCATCAGTTGTCACAGTTTCATCGGGGATGTATACCGTCCTAATCTGGGGCCACAAAACATTCTCCAAGGTAAACTTCCAGTCCCTAATATTAGGATCCCCCTCCGCAGGCTCGGTTAGGGTGTAAAACCTTGCTATCTCCCTGGATATACCCTCAAAACATCCCCTCTCGCTGTCCCAATCCACTTCTGTAGATAGTCGGAGGAGAAACATGGGCAGCCGTTGGAGAAGGGGCGGATAGTTATCAATCACTACTGGTAGACCAGTTAGAATTCCCTTCTCAGTGATCTCTAAGCTGAAATAATCACTCAACATTTCCCGTTTACTAACTAACAACCTCACCGTCAGGTCAGCTAGCTCCTCTTTTGGCCCATGGTCCTCCCTCCAACCACTCTCACTTTGTCCCAGCGCCAATAGGGCCATCTCTCTAATACACGCTCCCTCACTCAGCCTAAACACAGGCATGTTCCTGAAATCAAACACTACCTTCTGGTAGACAAGAGCCCGGGATAACCGCCCGTAATCCATCAAATACAACTTGGTGAGAACCTGAACAAGAGCCAGTTTCTCATTGACAGCCCCCACAAATGTTGAATCCCGGAACATGTTGGTGGCACCCTCGTGGCGTGCCTTACATATGTCCTCTTGGAGCTGAAGGATCGAGGTCAGGTATACCGGGACTCGGTCCTCATCTGATGTTTGATGTTGTTGGTCATCGGATCTGCTAGGACCTGGTTTGTCTTTATCCTCCGATCTGCTAGAACCTGGTTTGTCATATAGTGGTGGTATAGTTGGATTCTTGGTTGGAATTGTGCTAGCAGGTTTGTTGTTGGATAGGAAGATGTCTAGTTTCTGCTGGTTCACGTCTGTTCGTACCAACTGGTAATCGTATGGAGCTGCGTTTTCCTTGTTCCCACGGGCTTCCTTTACCTCTTTCGAGACGTCAACACATGGTAACCTGAGGGATTGGGATTAGAGTTAATTTCACGTAAGTACCACTAATAACAAGTCACAACATTTAGAATGGAAGCCACGGCGCACAAACTTTGATAACGACCCGTTATTAACAAGGCACGGGTTTTGATTATATGTTTGCAATTTGCATCATATGATAACATTATCAGCTAGTATTATCAGTAACTCACTTAGCCTGGGTGTAGTAGTTCCGTGAGCTAGTACTACTGTATAGAGTTTGTTGGGCTTTAGCCTGAATCCCAGCTAGGATCGCCTCCTCGTGAAGGAAGTGTACCTCATTCTTAGTAGGGTGCACGTTAACATCAACATTACCCGGATCTATCTCCAGAGATAGGTAAACAAAGGGGTAACTATTCTTAGGGAGAACACTCGAATATACCGCCTCAAAGGCCCTCTTTGCTCCCGTACTCTCAACTAATCTCCCGTTTATAAAAAGCACAAATCGGAATGATTTCCCTCCGTAGTTCGCGTTGGTCAGCAGGCCCGTGGAGCGAAATCCGAACTTTTTGTCGTCACATGTGAAGGGTAGGAGTTCCTTGGCTAGGACTGGACCATAAAGGGAGGAGACTGTACGAGTTCGTTCTTCTGTCGGTGCTGTTTTTACTTTGGGGGTGTTATCACCTGTTGTAGGGAGATAACGGGTTACCATAACTTAGTTCAGTTGGTATTATCATTTGTAACTGTTGCCATGGTAACTTTTACCATGGCCTGGTAACCACAACTTTACCTTGTTTCCGCAGGGTAAAGGCAATGTGAGCGTTGTGTAGCGCATAACACGATATCACCTGTGCTATCTTGTTCATTTCATCTCGACCCTTCAGTGCTCTACGACGCGTTGCCATGTTGTAAAACAGGTCTTCAGCTGTTATCGTAGTACCAACGTTACCTGATATATCATGGTGGTCGTTATACCTAATAGAGCTAATAAGGTGGGAGAGTTGAGGGGTAATTACTAATTAGCTGAGAAATGTTGGATTGAGTAGCTGTAAATCAGGGATGACTGTACAAAATAGTTGTTCAAAAGTCAAAACAGTGACACACATGATGAGTCCATTAGTTATGTGTGTGTTGTATTGTGACGTAACACACAGTAATATGACTCCAATACCGCTCCCATGTGGTCCCCCGTGGTTACAGTCAGCCACCCCCCGTGGTTACAGTCAGCCACCCCCACCTACTATAGGACTGGGACGGGGGCTCTGACGTGCAACCCTCCTTTCTGGAGTTACACCCCGAACCAACCCCTCCCACTGGGTACTACCTGCTATAGGACGAGGATCTGACGTGCAACCATCCTTTTTAGATACAGGTTTACCGTCCAAGTAGTTACACAACCAGGCACACTTCTCACTTGCTGATGAGAGGGAGATTAGCATAATCATCGTTAGGAAACAAAGACGCATTTTCACTGGCAACCCATAAACTACGGGCCACATTTTCAAGTGTCTCACAAGAGAAAATAGCGAATTTTTGATATGTTTAAATCGATTGCTGTTCACAAATTCACAAACAACTACCTGTTCTGGTTTGGATTGATAGGTTTGACACATGACTAATTGATGCTAGTGCCTCTCCTCTGAAACCATGGGTTGCTATACTTCTCAGGTCGGAGAACGTTTTGAGTTTACTGGTAGTAAACCTCTCACAAACAATCCCAAGATCATCCTTTCTTATTCCATGCCCTGTAAGAAACAATGTGTACAACCAGCAACTATAATATCACGTTACATACCTATTTATATATACATATTTAATGCTGAACAAGGGTCAGGAAGACGGAGGTATTTATTCCCCTCTCATTATTTTATATATTCAACACAAACAACAAGCACCAGATATAAACATACTAAACACACATACCATTATCAGATATCTGGAGACACTTCAACCCACCCTCGTCTACAGAGACAGTAATTGATGTGGAACCTGCGGTTTATATAAAGAGGTTAGCATAAGCAGGCTATGAAACATACTATCAAACAATATGTGTGTAATATCTACCCCTAGTTTCGTGCGGGGGTTGTTTTGTTCAGCCGGGGCGCACAAATGGTAGTCTAACTTGGCAATGCGGGGGAGTTACCTGCATCGATGCTGTTCTCAATTAGCTCTTTTATTGCATTGCACGGCCTCTGAACCACTTCCCCAGCCGCTATTCGGTTTATGACGACCTCATCAAGTTTACATATCTTCCGAACATCACTGCTCATTACTAAAGTATTGAGTTGGTGAGCCGTAAAAGATTAAAGATGTGAATTGTTTTTCAACTGCTGCATGGAATCGATGCCACTTCGCAAGTATTTGGAGAAGATAATAGAGACCAAACCTGCTTTTAGGCCAATCAGGCAGCAAGCATACATAAACGAGTCAATTTTATAGGTGGACGCAGGGGGTACTCCACACTGCACGACTTTCAGCTGAATTTATTTATATATTCAATTCAATAAAAGTCAAGGATAGCCGATGGGGTTGGGCCATCTGGAATATATAGTGATTATGTAGGGTTGTATGTCGGCATCTATACTGCAAGATTTAATTTGTGAGCAAACAAATTTCACAAAATAGCCAACACTCCAACTCGAGGGCCAGCGTTAAAATCTGGGTGTTTGGTGAGTGCTGACAAGCTTTTTAGAGTAAAGGCTTAGGGTTTGGGTTGGTTTTTGGGTTAAATAGGCCACCAAACACCCGGATCGTAAGGGCACCCCAAATCGAAAGACGAAACGTCAAAGTTGAAAGTTTGAAAACAGAAAACTACGAAACGTAAAATTTTCAAAGTACCGCTCAATTTTAAAATTCACGCGTAAAATATGGTTGCCGCGCCAAATTGAAATATTTCGCGCGTTACAATCATTGTGTCGTTGCGCAGATTTGAAAAACTGATAATTTTCACATATGAAATTCTCGTTTTCAAAACTTTTTTTCTCGAAAACTTTTTGTTTCTTTGGAAGGCGCTGCAAGTTGCAACCCCCTCGTTTGCGCCGCCACGCCACACCGCAACTTTAGCATATGCCAAGTTGTTTCTCTGAAAAAACGGCGCCTTTGGGTAATTTTGTACCGTTCCAGGGTCATTTTTTCATTCTAATCATGGCTAATGATGAAGCTCCAAATAACATAGGAATCCGATTCTACTCTTCTGACCGTCTCGGAATAAGAGCTGAAGTTCCTACCTCACCCATGAGTTCACAAACCTCGATAGCAACGAAACAATACAACTCGTTTGCTGGACGGGGAACACGGCTATGGAACACTCTTCCTAAAACGGTGAATTCAGCAAAAAGGCTGGAGAATTTCAAAGTTCTTCTTGGGGAATGGGGAGTGGATGAAACGCTTTCCTGATAGACCGCCTATCTCCGGATACAGCCGTCAAAACAACAATTCAATTCTGGAATGGTCCCGTGGGACTGTTTGTGCGGGGGATGTTCGATTGGACTGAAACCATTATATGTTGATATATGAAGTGGTTACAAATGGGTCCTATTAACAACCAAAAGCTATGAAAAGACTACCACCCCCTCTGGAAAGAGAGAGACAGATAGACAGACAGAGAAAAACATAGAGAGAGACAGGGAGATTGAGGCAGGGATACAGAGAAACAATATGGAAACAGATCCCTTGATTTGCGATCGGTACGATCATCCCAGTCTTACTAGAAGCGGGATATGTGATTCACCCTTTCGAATGGATTAGGATATGTGATTCACCGTTTGTAATGGATTAGGATATATGTGATTCGCCCTTTCTAATGGATTAGGACATGTGATTCACCCTTTCTAATGGATTAGGACATGTGATTCACCCTTTCTAAAAAGAGGAATCACATCACATGGCCTGGCATACAGCATCATTGAGGGAGAAAGATATTGCGAGAGGGAGGGAGACAGAGATAGTGGTGCAGAGAGAGAGAGAGAGAGAGAGAGATAGATAGACATGGGGACAGAGAAAAAAAGATAAAACAGATCCCTCGATTTGCGATCGGTACGATCGCTCCAGTTTTACTAGTACAGTCGAACCCTAATTTAGTAGCATTCTCAGGGGAAGATTATCCTGTCACTAAATCTGGGTGCCACTATAAAATCGGGGGCCATTTAATCGGGGTCTGACTGTACTGTCAAACAGCAGCAGACATACCTACTGTCAAACAGGGTATCACTATATGACAACCTGTTCCTAGACCCTGTTACATGAAGCAACGACACTATAGCCGGTATTAATAAACGGAGATTCGCGGATCACTTTCATCTCTCACTCAATTCATCTCGACTCTAACAAACTTTCCTAGTGTTTCTCTCTCTCTCGGCGCATGTGTCACAAGTCCTCTTCCACACGCATTTCTATTGTCTCGCGAGACATTTTCCTCTGTTTACACTTTACATGCCCTCACTAGATGCCTGCTCGCATCACTAAGTGATCGGTCCTCATGCAGAGGGTCTCTAGCAATGGTTATCGCCCAAATCAAGTGCTCAATCGAAAGTTTGTCGAATTTCGGTATTCAAACCTGCTTTAACCGTTTGCTCCTTTTTTGCTGCTTCAGGGGATCTCTTCCCTAATACGACGTCTGGATATCTTCCTATTTTGATATGAAACAGAAAAACCGCCTTTATAAATACTTTCTCTCCTATTAGGTGCCATGAAATGAGGCGGCGTTTTTAACATTTTACTCAAAACTGATTACTGAATCACCATAAAATGTAAGTTATCCACCCTTATCTCAGAAATCCCAAATCAGAAATGAGAAGGACCCATCTCATTTCTGAATTCTGGTTTCTAACATGACCCGCGACATGTCCCAAATCCCTTACTCGTGTTCTAGTTTGGCGTGCGCGATGTCGCGGCTGTGTAAAAAGCACACCATTCTTCGCGCGTTACTATGGCATTTAAACTAAAATCATACATTTCAGATGACAGAAGAACAAGAGACGACGCCTGCCGAACCAGTGACTGAACCTGTAGCTGCGGAACCTGTCGGAGCTGAACCAGTAGCCGCTGAACCCCTTTCTAATGGATTAGGACATGTGATTCACCCTTTCTAATGGATTAGGACATGTGATTCACCCTTTCTAATGGATTAGGACATGTGATTCACCCTTTCTAATGGATTAGGACATGTGATTCACCCTTTCTAATGGATTAGGACATGTGATTCACCCTTTCTAATGGATTAGGACATGTGATTCACCCTTTCTAATGGATTAGGACATGTGATTCACCCTTTCTAAAAAGAGGAATCACATCACATGGCCTGGCATACAGCATCATTGAGGGAGAAAGATATTGCGAGAGGGAGGGAGACAGAGATAGTGGTGCAGAGAGAGAGAGAGAGAGAGAGAGATAGATAGACATGGGGACAGAGAAAAAAAGATAAAACAGATCCCTCGATTTGCGATCGGTACGATCGCTCCAGTTTTACTAGTACAGTCGAACCCTAATTTAGTAGCATTCTCAGGGGAAGATTATCCTGTCACTAAATCTGGGTGCCACTATAAAATCGGGGGCCATTTAATCGGGGTCTGACTGTACTGTCAAACAGCAGCAGACATACCTACTGTCAAACAGGGTATCACTATATGACAACCTGTTCCTAGACCCTGTTACATGAAGCAACGACACTATAGCCGGTATTAATAAACGGAGATTCGCGGATCACTTTCATCTCTCACTCAATTCATCTCGACTCTAACAAACTTTCCTAGTGTTTCTCTCTCTCTCGGCGCATGTGTCACAAGTCCTCTTCCACACGCATTTCTATTGTCTCGCGAGACATTTTCCTCTGTTTACACTTTACATGCCCTCACTAGATGCCTGCTCGCATCACTAAGTGATCGGTCCTCATGCAGAGGGTCTCTAGCAATGGTTATCGCCCAAATCAAGTGCTCAATCGAAAGTTTGTCGAATTTCGGTATTCAAACCTGCTTTAACCGTTTGCTCCTTTTTTGCTGCTTCAGGGGATCTCTTCCCTAATACGACGTCTGGATATCTTCCTATTTTGATATGAAACAGAAAAACCGCCTTTATAAATACTTTCTCTCCTATTAGGTGCCATGAAATGAGGCGGCGTTTTTAACATTTTACTCAAAACTGATTACTGAATCACCATAAAATGTAAGTTATCCACCCTTATCTCAGAAATCCCAAATCAGAAATGAGAAGGACCCATCTCATTTCTGAATTCTGGTTTCTAACATGACCCGCGACATGTCCCAAATCCCTTACTCGTGTTCTAGTTTGGCGTGCGCGATGTCGCGGCTGTGTAAAAAGCACACCATTCTTCGCGCGTTACTATGGCATTTAAACTAAAATCATACATTTCAGATGACAGAAGAACAAGAGACGACGCCTGCCGAACCAGTAGCTGAACCTGTCGCTGCGGAACCTGTTGCTGCTGAACCTGTAGCTGCGGAACCTGCCGCCGAACCTGAACAGCTAGAGGCTCAGCCCGAACCAGAAGCACAGCCAGAAACTCAAACTGATGGCGAGGCTGCTCCAGCTACAGAAGAGCCTGCCGCTGCTGCAGCATCAGAAGAGCCTGCCGCAGCAGAAGAGCCAGCAGCTGAACATGAGGACAAGGAAGAGGGTGAACCGGATATATCCTCCGGTGAGCAGTTAGACCCAGACCGAACCAATGTGATTGTCTCCCAGGGGCGGGTCTCAACAGGAGCCGATGATGTCAAACTAATAGACTCAGATGCTGTGCTGATCGATAGCCTCCAGACAAATCTCTCCCAAGAAGCCCTCACCCCACAGCCGTCCATTATTAAAAACCAAGATGGTCAGGATACTCTGACGGTAACAATTAAGAAAGACAATGGCACCACAGAGACAGTGACTGTCGTTATAAAGCAAGAAACGGTCAGGAAAGCCTTCCTTGGTGGTTGGAGGCACCGAGAAACTGGAAAAGAGTACCACAATTCATCTGTTCAGACCATCCCAAAACGAAACTACGACAGCAACATGACAAGGAGCTGTAGGGAGACCCAAACTGTGACACAGAAAAACGAGAGATGTCAGACTACCAGCGATACTTCTACCCAAATGACGAAAACTGGCTGCTGGGTCTCGGACAGGGAGGATAAAATTATCATTCCCGGAAAATATGTTTCTGCTGATGACAAGTTTGCCTATATGTTGCGACAGGTGATCATTCTGCAGTCGTATTTCCGCCGCTGGAAGGCCAGGAAGTATGTGGATTCTATTCGACAAGATCATATCAGGAGGATCGAGTGGGAGAAGAAGGAGGAGGAGAGGAAGAGGAAGGAGAAGGAAAGATCCAACTCCCTCCTTATGGTTGCCTCTTACGTCGGAGAACCTTTCCTCCTTTTCGATCTTGTCTACCATGCCCTTGAGCTCTGGAGAAGGGAAGAGGTTGAAAATATCAATGCTACTAAGAGTGGTCCTGAGAGGAAGGCTGCCCTTGCAGGACTCATGGATGAGGAGACTCAACTGATTGCTTCAATTCAGCGACATAAACTGATAGCCAAGACTGAGACAAACAAGAAGAAAAAGAAGGGATTCCTTGATCGGTGTGCTGCCCCCAAAGAATCCTAGCCTAAACTACCATACGGTTGGTTTTACCTGTGGGGAATGTGGTACCGGGCTAAAGACCTGAAGATGACTTACGAGAGTTTAGATAAGAGATACCTAACCCGAGAGGAGCGGCTGGACATTTTGTTGCAGCTGAAGCTAACCGTCAAGGAGCACGACTGCAAGCTAACTAAAGATATAGTCGAGTTGATCGATCGAGAAGCTGATCTCCTGATGAGAGGGACGAAGGAGAAGAATCTGGAGGGCCTCCGACAGAGGATCTCAACCCTCTTCCTGCAGTACATCAAGACGCCTCTCTTCAACCCCGAGGCAGCTAACCTTCTCAAGGTTCCTGAGGATCCCAGTAGTCTCAGGAAGAATATCTACTACTGCCGCGGTTGTGGTAACTATCTACCCTCTACCGATTTCGAGCTTACTACCAACGCTCGGACGATTGGTCGGTGTAGGAAGTGCAAGGATCTGGATGGAGAGGGTAGGCTCAGGGAAGACTTCTCCCGATACCGATCTCTCCTTCAGTCTATTCGGGAGACAGAGGAGTCATACAGTGACAGCTCTCGAATTATCTTCCTGCTTACTGAGGCTGATCTGCGGTATCTTGCAGAGAACATCTGGGGTGCTCAGTCTGTTCTGTCTCAATGGGAGGACACCTACGATCTCACTTTGGTTCGGTGGAATAAGCGAAAGGAATGGTCCCCCTGGAACTGCATTCTTCTCACCAACCTCCTTCGGTCCCGGGTGAGGTTTGAACGATTCGGGCTCCTCCGGATACCGACGGTGTTCACCCAGAAGGTCAAATATAGGCACATCTTGGGCAAGCAACACTTTGCAAGCATGCCCAAACTGGCAGACTACATGAACAAGAATTTGAAGAATGTCAACATGCCACTCCCGTCAAATGCCGATAAGGTTATGTTTGGAGGGATGAGGAAGAAGGAACAGGAGGCTCTGAGCTTGCCACCTCTTGCCGAGGGTGCCATGTAGGAACAATTACTAATTGGAGAGACAGAGAGAGAAATTTTATACCAATGCAGCTGATTAGAGAGTGTGTACAAATGTAAAAAGAGTATGTTTTTGTTCTAAAACCATTTAACCAGTTCTCTCATTACATATTTCAGTTAAACCTGCTCAAACATGATACTGAATTGTTTTCTCTCTTCAAACTTCTCCCAAATATTGGCACTTTATTGGTTGAGCAAGTTTAAAATAAAATAGCAAAAAGTTATCGCTTCCCAAACACCGAAAATCTCCTAGTTTTCCCTTTGGGAGTTTTCCCTTCAGGGGTTTTCCCACGACCGGAAGACGTCGACCTTCTCCTTGAGGGTCCTGGCTGGTCTGTGTGATGATCACTCTCTGATTCACTGCGGAAAGCTCCCGGGGCTATCCGGGCCCCGTTCTTCCTTCCTGATCGACCAAGTTCTGCCAGGCTTCCCCTGTGGTCAGTCGGTGGAATTGTGGTGGTATAGCTCATGGTACTGCCCTGGGAGGACACCCTCTCCCTTCGCGGGCCCATCATTTAGACCATTCTACTCAAGACAAAATAACAGAGTTGACTGAGCTCCAACTTTCCCATTCGAGCCAGTATTTCACCCATTATTTCAGACTGCTCCCTGATTGTCTCTGAGAGGTTGTTTGAGAAAGTCCGGTGAAGTGTCTCCCTTTCCTTGAAGTCAACAATGATGGAACTCAACTTTTTCACCTGCTCATTTATTTTTTTCGTCATGAGAGTAAGTCCGTGAATTTCACCATCTTCACTATTGGTAGGATCGTCATCATAAAACACTATCTTGGGGGAGAAGTTTTTCCGGATGTATTCCAGGAAGTTCCGTCTCAAAAGGAGGTGGTTAAAGGTAAGATCCAACTACTGGCGGACCCGAGCAAGGAGGGCTGCTACCTCAACTGCATTATCGTAAACTCTCTGTGGTGGTGATAGAAAAATGTTTAAATCCGATGCTAATTTTGTTGCTAATTTATCACTCTCCTAGAGCAAAGAAGGAGAAAAAGAAAATGAGCTCGCACGAACCTGGAAAGTATCAGACATGAGAGCGATAAAGAGGTTGAGAAGGACAATAGCGGATACCAGGATCCAATATGCCACCAGAACATGAATCCACCACTTGCCCAGCTGCTTCTTTTCTCCCCACTAAAAAGGTACACGGTGTTAGATTAGACGACTTGATTGTGTAAGGTCATCATAGAATGGTTAGTCATGTTTTGTCAGTAAACTAATTGTCTCCACCCTCACTAAACCTGTATGGCGGCGCCCCATTTGATTCTCAGTGCACTCAAGTGGGGTCGCGGCGCAAGACAGCACTAACCTCGATAAGTTGCTTCTACCCGTATTCTCTATTCTACCCTCTCACCAACCTCACTAACCTCACTAACTCACTACCTCACCCTCTGCACTAACCTCGATAAGTTGCTTGTACCCGTATTCATCGACCACAATCATCCTGAAGACTGTAAACATGGAGGTTGGTACGTCACTAAACGTCACCACATTACTCATCCCATAGAACTGGTGGAAGACACAAACCATCGGAATGTAGAGGACAAAGTAGACGAATGCTATCTTCAGACAATCTCCAAGAGAGTTGGTGATGATCACCACAAAGGGCCCTATCGATCCGAAAACCCGGACATATTTGAACAGTTTGAACCAGGAGAGCGTCAGGGAGAGGGAGAGTAGCCGAGATTTGTTGAGGTCTACATAATCGTTGTATGCCGTGTACCCAAACACCTCGGTGAGCCTACAGGAAAAGTAGACCACTAACGTGATACCCATGAGAGTCAGAGAGCAACAGTCGTAAATGTTCCAATAATCAGCAAAATAGAGAGATGTCGTGCCCTCAATGTCATCAATCATGCTCTCCAGAAAGGACCTCTCGTTTTGATTCCTAGCAGTCACATACTGCAAATCAGTCATTGCATTTCTTTTCTTCCACTCTTGCCAGCGCCGGTGTTTCTTTAACCCAATCCTCGCCTCAATCAACTCATCATAGACCTGTATGCCATAAAAAGAGAGCGATGCCATCTCAATAAACAGGTGAAAGGGTGAGCTACTGTCAATTGTTGAACCAAGTGGCCGGATCAGAACCATAATACTCCAAGCAATTAGCGTCAACACATAAATTGAGATATCATAGATAACCCCAAAGAGTCCAAACTGATTCCACTTTGTCAGAATCATCTCTTTGATCATGGGGTGTTTGACAAGGTCCTGATTTTTGGTTTTCACCACTTCTTCCAACACTGTAAAACCGGCACCTGTTTCACCCGAGATTAGGCTCGGTTCAAGGTAGTTCAACCAGAAGAATTCTTGTCTGCTCGTTCGGTTAATCTTGTGAAACTGATCCAGGGCTTTGTCTGCCACCCCGGGCATCTTGCTGATCATGGCACACGTGGCGTGATGTCCTGTAAAGTCCATCGCTCTCCCGGACGCCCCACAATCAAGCAGAGAGTTCGCTGAAACCGACCTGAAACGAGTATCATATAGAGAGGGGGCCTAATATTGGTATATCAGAGCAACCCTACTTTGTTGAGTAAACCACTTACTCAATAAACCCCACCCAAAAAGAATCATGAGATACCTGTCAAGATCGGCTGCTAGGAGTAGTGGGGTCCGTCCTCTGTAGTCTCTATACTCAATATTTGCCCCACACTCACACAACGTCACACATGCGTTACCTAATGGATTATATTGTTTACAATGAGAAAAATCGGAGATTCATCTGGCTTTTTTGGCCTGCCCCCCCCCCCTCCAAATCGTTTATAATGGGAGAAATTGAGATTTAGATAAACCAAAAGACAGACATACCAGAATCATTCCTGGCCGCGTGATGAAGTGGTGTCTGACACTCCCCATGTGATGTTGCATCTATCGCAGCACCACGATCCACCAGCATAGGGATTATCTCATGATTGTCAAACGCAGCTGCAATGTGAAGAGGCGTCCTCCCGTACCGGTCTTTAGCATTCAAATCTGCACCGAGATCTATGAGAAACTCACACGTCGCGACATCCATTTCCCGGCACGCATCGTGAAGAACAGTCTGTCCTAGGTTGTCCTTGGCACTTATGTCTCCACCCTTCTCAGCTAGACCCCGGACCTCTTCAAAGTCAACCTGGAGACCAAGTGACTTCTGGAAGGAGAGCGAGATGAAGTAGTAGAGGATGAGTTGTGATGCTGGCGGGTCAAACATGACATCCAGTTCAAGATATGGGTCGTCAGAGTGGGAACCAGAGACGATGCCTTCTTTTGGGACTGCCTGGTTTAGGAAACGTTCCAAACGCCCATATTTGGACTGGAAGAAGTTCCTTATTCGGGACAGGGGGCTAACTCTGTTACTCGACCCACTCGCTTCCTGAGAGAAAGGTTTCTGTTTAGAAAATGTAGCAGATTTATGGCATCTTAATAAATTGGACCTACAACAATTTTGATCCTCTTTGAGGGTTCTCATATCAAACGAGAATAAAACCTACAATGTCAACATGTTGTGCGGATCTCCGGGGTACCATTTTATCCAAAATACTAAATTCACATGGTCCTGAATGAATTGCACTATTATAGAATCACGATCAATATGACGAGGTGGCTGGGCAATGTACTGCGGACAAATGTAAGGGCTGCTAAACGTCACCACATTACTCATCCCATAGAACTGGTGGAAGACACAAACCATCGGAATGTAGAGGACAAAGTAGACGAATGCTATCTTCAGACAATCTCCAAGAGAGTTGGTGATGATCACCACAAAGGGCCCTATCGATCCGAAAACCCGGACATATTTGAACAGTTTGAACCAGGAGAGCGTCAGGGAGAGGGAGAGTAGCCGAGATTTGTTGAGGTCTACATAATCGTTGTATGCCGTGTACCCAAATACTTCGGTGAGCCTACAGGAAAAGTAGACCACTAACGTGATACCCATGAGAGTCAGAGAGCAACAGTCGTAAATGTTCCAATAATCAGCAAAATAGAGAGATGTCGTGCCCTCAATGTCATCAATCATGCTCTCCAGAAAGGACCTCTCGTTTTGATTCCTAGCAGTCACATACTGCAAATCAGTCATTGCATTTCTTTTCTTCCACTCCTGCCAGCGCCGGTGTTTCTTTAACCCAATCCTCGCCTCAATCAACTCATCATAGACCTGTATGCCATAAAAAGAGAGCGATGCCATCTCGATAAACAGGTGGAAGGGTGAGCTACTGTCAATTGTTGAACCAAGTGGCCGGATCAGAACCATTATACTCCAAGCAATTAGTGTCAACACATAAATTGAGATATCATAGATAACCCCAAAGAGTCCAAACTGATTCCACTTTGTCAGAATCATCTCTTTGATCATGGGGTGTTTGACAAGGTCCTGATTTTTGGTTTTCACCACTTCTTCCAACACTGTAAAACCGGCACCTGTTTCACCCGAGATCAGGCTCGGTTCAAGGTAGTTCAACCAGAAGAATTCTTGTCTGCTCGTCCGGTTTATCTTGTGAAACTGATCCAGGGCTTTGTCTGCTACTCCGGGCATTTTGCTGATCATGGCACACGTGGCGTGATGCCCTGTAAAATCCATTGCTCTCCCAGACGCCCCACAATCGAGCAGAGAGTTTGCTGAAACAGACCTGAAACGAATATTATTATATGAAAGTACCTCTGTATTCCTATATCAGAGCAACCCTACTTTGTTGAGTTAACCCCTCACTCAACAAACCCTACCCGAAAAGAATCATGAGATACCTGTCAAGATCGGCTGCTAGTAGTAGTGGGGTCCGTCCTCTGTAGTCTCTGTACTCAATGTTCGCCCCACACTCACACAACGTGACACATGCGTTACCTGATGATATTGTTTATAATGAGAAAAATCGGAGATTCATCTGGCTTTTTTGGCCTTGCCCCCACCTCCAAATAGTTTATAGTGGGAGAAAATGAAATTTAGATAAACCAAAAGATAGACCTACCAGAATCATTTCTGGCCGCGTGATGAAGTGGTGTCTGACACTCCCCATGTGATGTCGCATCTATCGCAGCACCACGATCCACCAGCATAGGGATTATCTCATGATTGTCAAACGCAGCAGCAATGTGAAGAGGCGTCCTTCCGTACCGGTCTCGAGCATTCAAATCTGCCCCGAGATCAATGAGAAACTCGCACGTCGCTACATCCATTTCCCGACACGCATCGTGCAGAACAGTCTGTCCTAGATTATCCTTGGCACTTATGTCTCCACCCTTCTCAGCTAGACCCCGGACCTCCTCAAAGTCAACCTGGAGACCAAGGGACTTCTGGAAGGACAAAGAGATGAAGTAGTAGAGGATGAGTTGTGATGCTGGTGGGTCAAACATGACATCCAGTTCAAGATATGGGTCGTCAGAGTGGGAACCAGAGACGATGCCCTCTTTTGGGACGGCCTGGTTTAGAAAACGTTCCAGACGCCCATATTTGGACTGGAAGAAGTTTCTTATTCGAGAAATTGGGCTAACTCTGTTACTCGACCCACCCGCCTCCTGAGAGAGAGGTTTGAGTTTAAAATAATTTATCAGATTTATGTTGGACCTACAAAATTTAGTTATCTACTTGGACCCTGTAACTTACAGGGTAAGGCTAGGGTTCTCAAATCAAACCTACAATATCAACATGTTGTGCGGATCTCCGGGGTACCATTTTATCCAAAATACTAAATTCACATGGTCCTGAATGAATTGCACTATAGAATCACAATCAATATATGACGAGATGGCTGGGCAATGCACTACGGACAAATTTAAGGGCTGGTGATACTGATAGGGCAATGTGGAAACAAACAAATGTAAGGTCTGGCAATGGCCAGGAAGTTGGCCTATCGAATTCGAAATACAAAGGATCTACCAAAATAGGATAGTCATATCGGAGAAAGAGGAGAGAGAAAGTGTTTGAGAGAGAGGTAGGGCATATAAGATTGAGAGAGAGAGGTAGGACGTGTGAGTGAGGTAGATAGAGAGGAGAGTGGAGAGAGTGGTAGAGAGAAAAAAAGCTTGTAGGAAAGAATTGGGAAGGAGATGCTCACGATCACTCACAGCACATTTTAGCTCTTTGCAATCATCATACAATGCAGAGAATTAGAGAAGCAGGAAACACCACACGCATGTATGCACTACGTGCTATATTAGATTTAGACAGTGCAAAAGTGCACAATTAAAATTACGTAATTTTATCAGGTAATGGTTATCTACCATTTTTCGCTTTTCAGTAAATCACGAATGAGATACTGGCTAAATAATTGAACCACGCATTCGGTTAAGTTCAACGACGTAGTAGTGACAGACAAGCAATCAGACGGATAGAAAAATGAAGACAGACAGACAGACAGACAGATAGACAGACAGACAGACAGACAGACAGATAGACAGACAGACAGACAGACAGACAGATAGACAGACAGACAGACAGACAGACAGATAGACAGACAGACAGACAGACAGACAGATAGACAGACAGACAGACAGACAGACAGATAGACAGACAGACAGACAGACAGACAGATAGACAGACAGACAGACAGACAGACAGATAGACAGACAGACAGACAGACAGACAGATAGACAGACAGACAGACAGACAGACAGATAGACAGACAGACAGACAGACAGACAGATAGACAGACAGACAGACAGACAGACAGATAGACAGACAGACAGACAGACAGACAGATAGACAGACAGACAGACAGACAGACAGATAGACAGACAGACAGACAGACAGACAGATAGACAGACAGACAGACAGACAGACAGATAGACAGACAGACAGACAGACAGACAGATAGACAGACAGACAGACAGACAGACAGATAGACAGACAGACAGACAGACAGACAGATAGACAGACAGACAGACAGACAGACAGATAGACAGACAGACAGACAGACAGACAGATAGACAGACAGACAGACAGACAGACAGATAGACAGACAGACAGACAGACAGACAGATAGACAGACAGACAGACAGACAGACAGATAGACAGACAGACAGACAGACAGACAGATAGACAGACAGACAGACAGACAGACAGATAGACAGACAGACAGACAGACAGACAGATAGACAGACAGACAGACAGACAGACAGATAGACAGACAGACAGACAGACAGACAGATAGACAGACAGACAGACAGACAGACAGATAGACAGACAGACAGACAGACAGACAGATAGACAGACAGACAGACAGACAGACAGATAGACAGACAGACAGACAGACAGACAGATAGACAGACAGACAGACAGACAGACAGATAGACAGACAGACAGACAGACAGACAGATAGACAGACAGACAGACAGACAGACAGATAGACAGACAGACAGACAGACAGACAGATAGACAGACAGACAGACAGACAGACAGATAGACAGACAGACAGACAGACAGACAGATAGACAGACAGACAGACAGACAGACAGATAGACAGACAGACAGACAGACAGACAGATAGACAGACAGACAGACAGACAGACAGATAGACAGACAGACAGACAGACAGACAGATAGACAGACAGACAGACAGACAGACAGATAGACAGACAGACAGACAGACAGACAGATAGACAGACAGACAGACAGACAGACAGATAGACAGACAGACAGACAGACAGACAGATAGACAGACAGACAGACAGACAGACAGATAGACAGACAGACAGACAGACAGACAGATAGACAGACAGACAGACAGACAGACAGATAGACAGACAGACAGACAGACAGACAGATAGACAGACAGACAGACAGACAGACAGATAGACAGACAGACAGACAGACAGACAGATAGACAGACAGACAGACAGACAGACAGATAGACAGACAGACAGACAGACAGACAGATAGACAGACAGACAGACAGACAGACAGATAGACAGACAGACAGACAGACAGACAGATAGACAGACAGACAGACAGACAGACAGATAGACAGACAGACAGACAGACAGACAGATAGACAGACAGACAGACAGACAGACAGATAGACAGACAGACAGACAGACAGACAGACAGACAGACAGACAGACAGACAGACAAATGACAAGCAGACAAATTTCCTCTAAGTCCAATCTCCGCACCGTTAGCCACACCCGGGGTTTTGATCACATAAAAACAACTAAATAACTGAAACAAAACGTAATAAAAGGAATATATATGAACTTCTGGTAACAAAATAACACAACATAACAAACTTCTCTCCAATATAAAACCACGCAAATAGCATGTCTTGATCACCGTGTTAATTGATCCACAGGTACTGTCGTTAAATTATACGATTAAATGCTAATCAATGATATCGCTTGTGGTGGGTGTGTCTTTTAATACTCACTCACATGCTAGAAATAAAACATAATTGTCCAAAATCACACACACTGTTGCTCAAAACTGCACAAACATTGAGTCAATAAACCACTTCAACGTGGTCTGCCTGATCGAGGGGATGGTAGATCGGGGAGGTTGAGTGGGGAACATAGTTCCGAAACACATTCCTCGAGGCAAGGACATGAAATCTGTTGTTCACATGGAGTAGATCTATCTCGTTATCTTGGTGGACGTACTTGCCTTCATATAAACAGGTCCCTCCTTCAGAAAAAACCACACACCTCACACCCAACTTCATCTCCAGCTGTGGGATGTCCTCAAAGGTCCAGGTATCCTCAATTGTCTTGTTAACGATGTATTTGTTCAGTACGGCCTGGGTCTTCTTCTTTAGAGACTTCCTGCCTGCAAAGAGAGAGAAAAAAGTGTTAGAAAAGTCGAGTAGTAGTACATATTGGCTTTTTGATGCATTCATTTAAATCAACCCAAGAGCGCTGGCGAGCGCAGAAACAATGTTTAATAAAAATTTAGTTTACCTTTCCTGTAGATGTTGGTGAGTTGATTCTCCAGCTCTTTTCGACGTTTTGGATCTCGAGTGGCTTTCTTCTGACGGACGATGGCGTTTCTTCGGACAGCAACATAAAAACCGTATATCAGTGATGCCTCCTTCCTCTCATCTATGGTAATTATCGATCTTTTCTTTTTCACGTCATTGTCTGACATGAGTTTCACTGCGGGCTCCTGGTGGTGGACTGTCATCCTCAGTGCGGGCTGGTCAGCCTGGATACATTCCGGGTAGTGTGTGAACAAGTTGTAGATATCGGTGGCAATCTTCTCTGGCGTGACATCCCATAACCGTCCCTTGATGTGATCTCCGATGGTGGTCCTATTCTTGCTCTCAAGGTACATGCTGAACCTCGAGTTGATGTTGGAGTTTGTTCTGCACTTGGAGAAAAGGCTCTCGATCGTCTCTTTTAGATTCAGGTAGTTGAGGTTGCCGTGGCTGAGCCCGGTAACGAACCAGGTACTGTTGTAGGGCCCCTCAATTGACAAAGAGGCCTGTTCGTATGAGCTCAAAAGACGTACCACAGTATCAATTGAATCTGGTAACGGGGCATGAGACGACTTCAATCCTAGCGACTCCTCTGTCTCCCTTTTGATAGCTGGAATCGAAGACAAAAACTTTGAAATTGAGTCCATTGTGTACCCATAGGGAGTATTTGGCGGAGAGTTGTGAACAGGATTAGGAGGCTCTTGGTGCAAGGTGTCTGGTTCACGTTTCAGTTTTGGAACACACGTCTCGATTGGCAATGGAACGGGCATTACTGGGTACTCACAACTATAAGGGATGGGTGGATGGAATGGCCAGTGTGTAGCAGGGAAAGCAACAGGTTCCTCTGGATGCTCATTCCATTTTATCTCAAACGCAGGTGGAGGTGCAATGAATCCAGGTGAGCTGTAGTGATCCTCAAAGTTGGATGGTTGTTGAAGAACTTCCGGGTATATCGGGCTAGATGGTTCATCACAAAGCAGCTTCTGTCGTTTTGACGGATGGACAATAACGTCCTCATAAATATCTCGGTCGGATTGAAGCATAGTGTTTACAATAAACAGTGGCGAAACGGAGGTGCCTTTCAAAATTGATAACTGAACCATAGCGAGTGGCGCGTGTGTTTTTGCTCCGTTGCGATTGGTCAGAGACAAGTACAGGCGTGTGCTGGAGTACGGGAACCTTGCCAGTGAAAACAGAGTTATGGCTCCCCAAAGGTGCGGCAACTTTTCCAGAGAATCACGCAAGTGCTGTTATAGATCCGTCAGTATAATTAGGGATAGTGCCGGGAGAGAGGGCCCCGCGCTGGAAAATAGCCTGCTTCATGGTAAAGAAGTAGTCAAAACGATACCTAGCACTCAAAGTTAGAGATTTAGCGATCACTGTTAATTCAAGGCGAGTTAATCGATCCGTTCATCTGCACATCAGTCACGAGTCACATGGGGTAAGGATCCCGATTCACGCCCTAGCTGCCATTTATAGTTGTACCTTTCACCTGAAATATTCGAACCATTCATGTAATAATGTACCGATATCAGAAACTAAAGAAATGAATATTAAGTTGCAGTCACTCATTACAAAATGCATACAAGTTAATAAGGAACTGGGCTTTTTTTCCTTCACAATGAGATAGTTATCTTGATTTTCACACCCTTCTCCCCAATTCACTGCCAAAATGTCAGTTTATAATTTATTAGCAATACACGTTATATTTTTGCTAGATCATAGCCCCTGTTTTGACCCAATGGGCAGAAACATGCCAGAAACGTGGACAACTGTTCACAATCAATTGCCATGCTTTTGGGCATGCTATTGCTAAAAAACTTCCGCTGGATGCATTATATGTGGTACACAATGGAAAACTTATGCCCAACGGTTACAAAATTTGTAACAAATATGTGACCAAGTCAATGCTGTGAGTCATTGTTAGTAAAATAGGACTGTCTCGGTTCTCACTATTTGTCATACTATCTGTCATTCTGTCTTTCGTGTCCCTCGATGACTACATAATCACATCTTTCCGACCTAACTTTGTCATTTGTTTGTCTGTCTGCCTGGCTGTCCCTACATCAGTCGGTACGTCTTTCTATCTATCTGTCTCTCCGTCTCTCTGTCTGTCCCTCGCTCTGCCTGTATCAGTATGTCTCTTGATCTTTGCATCTCTCTTTATCCCTCTCCCTCTGACTCTCTCTTCCTCCCCCTCTCTCTTTCTCCCCCCCCTCTCTCTCTCTTTCTCTCTCTCACTCTCTCACTCATTCTGTCCCTCTTTCTGTCTGCCTCTGTCTCCGTCTGTATTTATCTCTGTCTTTGTCCCTGTCTTTTTCTCTCTTTGTCTCACTATCTCTGACCTCTCTGTCGCTTCTCTATCTTACATGAACTATCGGTATCTTCCCCCTTTTTACTCTTTTCAGGTTCAGACATCTTTTTTCGGGAGTGAAGCTTTTTCGGCCAAGTATTTCCATTCTCTCAGTCCCGGTTGAAGTTTCCAAACAAATATTATAAGGATTTCGAAAGATCACCTTTTATTTTGCTTATCTTGCAAGATTTCACTGTCATTCTCATTTCGCGTTTGCTCTATCACAGGAAAATCGGCTGTTATAAGAGTGGTGTATTTGTAAAATGAAAACACTCAATGAGGCAATACTAACTGAGCTCCTGGCCCTGGGACAAAATATTTACAGCTTCCCATTTCCATCCTATGAGCCTGGAACACGATGAACTTTGTAATTAGAGAATGCGAATCAAGCCCTGAGGGGAAATTGAGACATTATACCGCCCAAAATACAACTTGGACGCCTCGCTGAACCATTCTCAATCTCTCTACCCCCGATTCTCTCCGCAGTCATTGATCAATATAGCGATTGAATGTCACCACTAGATTTCAGACTCATAATACGGCTTTCCTTTGTTTTATCCTTTCTGGGATAACTGCCCCCTACCCTCCATGTACTTATCGCCTGGAACTGAGATGCAAATTGGTACCAATGCAATCTTTGGATAATTGAAATTGGGAGAGAAAGAGAACAAGAAAGATCCGATAATAGAGGGAGGGGTGGGAAAAGGGTTTATAAACAAAATAATTGCAAGGATCAGGGCTAAATGGAAGGACTTGTAACTCGAAATTACTTAATGAGAAAATTATAAGGGGCAGGTGCTTGAAATCCTCTTGTATTTATCCCTCTTTGGAGTTTGTGATGACAGCAAACCGATGTGCTCATGTTTACGCCTGGGTACCTAGAGCACTTGTGGAGGATATAAAATGCGACAAATTGCAAAATTGCGGCTGTTTACAACCAGGTAAATGACGGGATGGCGGCGATGCTTAGCACGGCGAAGTAGCACACTCCAAGCATAATTACAGTGGGCTCAATAATTATAGATCAAAGGAGGGAGAGCACTCTGTATCATTTTGTCTGTGCAGGAATTGAGGATTGGTGCAGGTTCAGACATCTTTTTTCGGGAGTGAAGCTTTTTCGGCCAAGTATTTCCATTCTCTCAGTCCCGGTTGAAGTTTCCAAACAAATATTATAAGGATTTCGAAAGATCACCTTTTATTTTGCTTATCTTGCAAGATTTCACTGTCATTCTCATTTCGCGTTTGCTCTATCACAGGAAAATCGGCTGTTATAAGAGTGGTGTATTTGTAAAATGAAAACACTCAATGAGGCAATACTAACTGAGCTCCTGGCCCTGGGACAAAATATTTACAGCTTCCCATTTCCATCCTATGAGCCTGGAACACGATGAACTTTGTAATTAGAGAATGCGAATCAAGCCCTGAGGGGAAATTGAGACATTATACCGCCCAAAATACAACTTGGACGCCTCGCTCAACCATTCTCAATCTCTCTACCCCCGATTCTCTCCGCAGTCATTGATCAATATAGCGATTGAATGTCACCACTAGATTTCAGACTCATAATACGGCTTTCCTTTGTTTTATCCTTTCTGGGATAACTGCCCCCTACCCTACCCTTTTCCCATGTACTTATCGCCTGGAACTGAGATGCAAATTGGTACCAATGCAATCTTTGGATAATTGAAATTGGGAGAGAAAGAGAACAAGAAAGATCCGATAATAGAGGGAGGGGTGGGAAAAGGGTTTATAAACAAAATAATTGCAAGGATCAGGGCTAAATGGAAGGACTTGTAACTCGAAATTACTTAATGAGAAAATTATAAGGGGCAGGTGCTTGAAATCCTCTTGTATTTATCCCTCTTTGGAGTTTGTGATGACAGCAAACCGATGTACTCATGTTTACGCCTGGGTACCTTGCACTTGTGGAGGATATAAAATGCGACAAATTGCAAAATTGCGGCTGTTTACAACCAGGTAAATGACGGGATGGCGGCGATGCTTAGCACGGCGAAGTAGCACACTCCAAGCATAATTACAGTGGGCTCAATAATTATAGATCAAAGGAGGGAGAGCACTCTGTATCATTTTGTCTGTGCAGGAATTGAGGATTGGTGATGCGGAAAGAGACGAAGGAGTTGCAATTTGAGCCCAGGTGGTCCCATTTCACCCTAGTTTGAGTTAGAAGTGAATCATGTATCACGTGCTTGGCATTGGCGGCCGGCGGGACTTCAATTGTCGAACGATACAAAAAAGCTAATTCGAAAGCGGTAATTATAAAATTAGACAGTAGTTATTTACCTTTGATCACACTTTCAAGTGCCTATTACTTTCGGGTTCAGGAATTCTGTACGAGTCGACCACATGAGTGCTGGGGGACAGTGAAAAATACAAAAGTACTTTAATCATGATAGTTCCATAATTGCCGGTCGTATATCGAGGTTTCTCCAGCCGGATCGTAAAAATGGTACCCATGGTAATTACGCTAGACAGTATGGGGTTTGGAATCACGCCAAAACTTTTGTCGCACAACTGATATAATTTGACTTTGCTATTATGATTATAGAGTTGTTATAGGTATATCACTAACAAGTCTAGACGCTCCCTTTCTAATTCTATCTCTCTCACTCTCACTCTCGCAGTCTCCCTCTCTCTCTCAGTCCCTGACTCTCCCTCTCTTTCTGCTTCAAATGACTAGTGCAGGGTGTTATAATTTACCCAGGCTGTTATATATAATCCTCGGGGAATTCCTAATTAGTTAATTATCATGTAATGACTTAAACTAACGCCGTAATAATATTCAACTCGTGCCAATTAGCTTCTTTAGTAGGAGGTGGTACCTTGTTCGACCCTTTCTCTCCCCACCCCGGGAGGAACATAATAAGAGAGATTGTGATTGATGGTAATCATTTCACCAGCTTCTCTCTCTTCAGTCTATTCGTCTATATTCATTCCTACCGTCCCACCGTCAGTTGGCGGTTGTATTTGACTGCCTCCTACAAACCGCTATCCATGGGAGCTCAGAGATATATTTGGCAGTATAAAAACTAGGATGGCACACTATATAATACCCCCACACCTGTGCGTTTTGTAAGTTCAAGGGACCATGATATGAAGCACAGAATAAACGATAGCAAACACACTGCCATTTTCCTCTTTCCTCCCATCCCCCAGATCTTCAGCCCCTTATTCTATTTTTCTATGCTATTACATACTTTGGTAGACAAGGCCCTCGTAGGGTGACCATGAACTAAAAAATCAATCATGAACTGACTGCAATTTTCAGCCACGTGAATTTTGGCCCGGCCATGATATCACATTTGTTTACAAAATAGAGTACCTGGCCGCACCCCAAAGTTTTTTAACTTCCAAAACGTTGTTATTATTATACGGATAACCATTTCAAAACAATATGATACAATTACACACCGTGCACCCCTATCTGAACTTGCTCCAAGATTAGTGCAGGTGATGAACAACCCATTCATTGGTAATTATTGTTCCCTCACAACAATATTTTTAATTTTTGGCACTTTTTGTGTGGGAATAATCAACACAATATTGGCACGGGCTAACCTCCCAATTGCATGAGTGACTATGGGATGTGTTAACACTATGGCACGTGTGGGGGTGGTGGTTGTTATGTCGGCGCCTGACCTCGGCAAAAATAAAAACACACTTCGCAGCACGAGAGAGAGCGGCATTTTGGGGCTTCTAGTGGGAACCTTCACGGAACCGCAGATCGATGCCAAGTAACGTGTGAGAATGTGTAGTTTTGACAAAGTTTGATAGGTGTGGACATGAGATTAAACAAGTCGCCACACTTTACAAATTATAGGTAGCCCATTAAGCCATTCAGTCTGGCGCCGTCAATGCAGCAGCTGCATTGTTCTAAGGTTGTGGAGCTAGCCCTTCCTGGGGCTAAGGAAAGGTAGCCTTTGATGACGTTTGCACTACGTCACCGCTACTACCGGTGTTCCAACTTTCTCTCTCGGAGATAACCCACATGAGCCAGTAAGGGCACAATTAGGACACAGTTAGGGCACATTTAGCGCACAGTAAGGACACATTTAGCGCACAGTTAGGACACAGTTAGGATACATTTAGGACACAGTTAGGACCCCGTTAGGACACAGTTAGGACACAGTAAGAACACAGTAAGAACAAATTTAGCGCACAGTTAGGATAAATTTAGGGCACAGTTAGGACACAGTTAGGTCACATTTAGGACTCAGTTTGGACACATTTAGGGAAAATTTAGGGCATGAGCCAGTAAGGACACAGTTAGTTCACCGCTCACGCCTCACATGAAGTTGAACCAGTTATGAGAATGGTCGAAGTTAGGACATATACCACCGGTAATACGGTGACAGTCAGGACACAAAGACAAGCTTCGAAATGTTTCCATTTCTTAAATTACTCACGAAGTTTGAGAAGCTTGTCCTTGTAAATTTAGAAAACTGAAAAGTCGAGATTTTATCAAGTAAACGAATCCATCCATCAAGTACAATGTAATCGTCCAATTCAATTTAGATCAAAATTGACCATAAAAACAAACTCATTTACACGCGTACCCCTCCAAGCGACTAGACCGATTCCTTATCAATGAAAAAGCAAAGATGAAACATGAAAAAAACTATGGAACGTTTCGTTAGTTTAGTCTAGTCACCGGAAAAAGAGATAATGGGTATATCTTGGCAATAGGCTTTCTTTGGTGTGCAAAAATAACGTATTGATCTCATAATGATGCAAATCTTCTTCACTCTTCTTTTTCAATCTACAGTCTCTATCTGGCTCAGTCACATTATACTTATATATATTCTGATGGGTAAATGAAACATAACATGTTGTTTAAATCTCAGGTAGAGACAAAAGCGAGTCTGGTCGAGTCTCTCGCTCTCTGTCAGATACATTTATTACTGTATCACAGCTCTGATCGTCCTCTCTATCCATGCGTGTCATTCAACACGTCATAACTCGTCACAGTTCCGTCTCCTCGGCGTGGCTGTGACTCCCCACGCTACTGCAGCTCCGCTCCTCGAAATACGATAACCTGGGATAACGGGTGGTTAGAATGGGCGATACAGAAGGGAGGGACTTAACTTGATAGATTTGGTAGAGACGGATTTGTTAGAGTAGAGACGGAAGTGAGATATAGAGCGCTGTTATAGAGGGAAGGGGAGGAAGGGTTGAGGGGTGGAGCCAAAAATCTGGATCTAATTGGTGTTGACAAGAAACTAAAGTAGCGGAATGTTTTATAGGCTGAGCTAATACTGCAACGTGTACTGGACGTTACGAAATAGCTGCTACACACAGGGTACTGGAATAGCCAAATCACATCTTGCGGAAATATTTGCTAAATGACTGAATAACTAAACTGACTGAACGGGTACTGAATTGAATGACACAGTGTCAGGCGATACGACTCGGGTACTGAACAAAGCTGTACCTGTTATTAGATTCTGAATCCACTGCTAACGAGTTAGGAGAACTCTTTTTAGAGACGACATCCTTCTCATGCTGAGCCACCAACTGCGTGATCTGTGCTTCCAACTTCTTTAACGATAGAGCGTGCTTTTTCTTACTCTTATCGTACGCACTGAGAGAGGGATTGGATGATAAAGAGAGAGAAAGGAAACAGTTGATCGTGATGAATATGACCGCAGAGAGAGATGAAAACGGGGTGGGGGGTGAAAACTAAGTCTACAGTGTAACGCTTACCATGTAAGAGCATTGTTGGTTCTCTTCAGATCTGAAATATAGGAGTCCTGTTGCATGTGCCTCAGCTCTGCGTTCCTTGTCAGTCTGTTAATCGTTTCAGTCATTTCACTGACCCTTCCCTTCAGCTTCTTCTCTCGTTTCTGTGATTCCATGAGCTCCATCTCAATCTGCAGCTCCTCTGGGTTACCATCCTTCCCTGATCCCTTCACCTCCTTCGCTAACCGTCTCCTTTTCCTCATTTCCTCCCTCCACTCGGATTTGTAGTAACTGATCTGACTCTTGAAGCCTTGTTCCTGGAGTTTTGCCGCCTCTAGCTGTAACTCAAGAGTTCTGAGCTCCTGCTGGGCGAGATATGCCATTGCTCGCATCTCCGCTCTCTCCTCCTTAGCGCAGTTTAGTTCTTGCAGCATGACCGCGTGCTCTAGATCCAGTCTGAGGTCTGTCTTGGAGTTGGATTTGGGCAGTTCGGGGGCCTCAGTTAGGATGCTGGTGTCGAGTTCCAGGATGGACGCTTTCAGGGCATTCTTGTGGGCCTTTAGTTGTTCCTTAAATTCCTTGAACTTCAGAATCTCCGTCTGAGATATCTCAATCTCGATAGGGTGTGAGTGTTGTGAGCTGTTGTTTGTTCCATTACTGTGTTTACTGGTTTGAGTACTGTTACTCATCGTCTCCCACTGAGCCCCTGACGGATCCTCTAACGTCTTCTCTAACTTCTGAAGGAGAGACTTAGCCCTCATTTCAACCTGTCTCCTGCTGTTATTCGCTCTACGCCGCTCTGTCGTCATCTTTCCCACACTCTTGTCAGCGCCCTTAGTGCAGTTAGCTAACATGACTGACTGCTCGGTGTCTGTTAGTAGGAGGAGAACCTCTGATACTTCTAGTGCCATTTCAGAGTACTTTAGGGCGAGACTGAGGGCGCTGTTCCCCGCATCATACTGTCCCACTAACATACTCAACTTGTCTGCATACCACTTACTCTCCGCCAGAGTGAGAGCCATAACATCAATCTGGCTCTTGAGATGTTCTATCTTGGTGTTCTGTCGCTCCAACTGCAACTCTCTCTCCTGAAGCTGCTTCTCCACCTGGGTACTATTGTGACTGAACAGCGTTTTCATGACGTCACGAACTGTATTACAACTCTGTAACGCTTCAGAGAGAGACTTGGCTGTGTCATTATTCACCAGGCCCGTCTCGGCAGCTTTAGTGACCTCTTTGTTTAGTAGAGCCTTGTCTGATAGTTGCTGTTCCAGAGTACCTCCCTCCTCTTCCTTGGCTGTATCTTCCTCTGTGTCTTCCTCTTCTTTCACTGCAGGGACTGCTGAAACTGTCTTCTTGTTGCCCTTTGCCAGCGCCCTGTTCTCATCAACCAGTTGAGCTACGTGATCTTCAAGGGACTGGATCTTCCAGAGGAGCTCTTCTCGGGACTCGGTTTCAGGTCCTGCTTCGTCCAGAGTTAGGGGCTCCTTCATAACTCGTGTTACTCCATCTAGACTTCCTGGGAGAGAGGAGGAGGGTTTTAGGTTTTAGGGGGAATCTAATGCAATAATAACTGTTACTGCAGTCTGCAGTACTAACTACTATTCAATCGTAAGTACAGTCGGACCCCGATTTACCGGGATGCTCGGGTATATCATGGTTCGACTGCACTTTATCATCTCTAACTGCACCTACCCTGATTGATCTGATCCTCAATGTCCTTCCTTTGCCTCAGGTACGCCTCACACTTCTTCCTGTACACATCCTTCAACTGATTCGCCTCATTTTGACCCATTTTAGCAGATCGCAGGTCGGCCACCGCCTGTTCCAATTGTGTTTCTGATTGCTCTAACTCATTTTCAACTCGGGCTAGCTGGGTCTAAAAAGAGAAAGGAGGGGGTTATTATTGGATTTTGTCTTCTTTTTACTAGTTGATAAATTGGGGGTAATAATATACGTCTACCAGAGGTGGGGGTGTAACATATATTACACGGTGTGATAATACCTTTAGACTGTCAAGTTGGCGAGTAGCCTGCCTCGATTGTTGGACCTCATTCAGAATGTTCATTAGCTCATTTTCGGTCCTGGCAAGTTCCTGCTGTAACTTGTGGCAGCTCCTGCACTTGTCACCAGATGACTGGTGATGGTGGTTCTTGTTGAACAGGATCATACTGTCACCGGGTTCTGGGTACCTGGGGAGATGAGGTAGATAATTTGGGAGAAATAATATAATCCATAATCATATCATGGAATATTGCTAAGTCTGAGAACTCATGTGGTTCTGGGGAGGTGACAAATTGTGTTTGCGCCTGGGGGGTCTGTCCCTTTTAATGTCTATTTAAGTTTCCCACTCAGGCAGGTTGTGTCACAATTCGGGGACCGACATATTCTGACAAATCAACCCACACAGCCTACAGCTACCCCACCGGCCCCGTCCCCCACATCCCACAACCACCCATAGCCAACCCCACCGGCCTTCCCGAACTATCCCAGGCCACCCGAGCTTCATGAATCTAGTTCCAATCAAATCACACCTTTTTCTCCGAGTCCTTCTCAGATTTTTATTAGCTGTGGTTTCTTCGGCGTAACAAGGCATTTTCGGCTAAAATAAATATTATATTCAGAGATGAAGAAAAACGAATTTAATCTCAAAACAATGAACCAGGGTTTGCGAGTGGAGAAGCTCGACCGTTACAGAATAAAACACGGAGAGAGACTCCGATAACACAATTGGTAAATTTCAATGACCATTGTATTACTATCAAGAGAGAAAAAAGGGGAAGGGAAGTAGGAGAGATAATGAAATATAAAGGTGAACGGAGCAGAGCTGGAGAGAGAAACAGAGGGTTTGAAAATGGAGAGAGAGTTTCGATTTTCGCAGGTTGAGACAATGTGCCGAGAAGGAGGTGAGATAAAAGGGGGTCACGGTTAAATAATACTGGAACACGAGCCAAGAAGAATGAGATCGAAGTTGCAACACGGAATTGTGTGGGGACAAGTTAGAAAACTCAACAACTGTTTATTACCCCGCCCGGCAAAGCGTTACACGAGACAAAACAGAGGACTTTTAGGTATCAGATATCTCTCTCTCTCTCTCTCTCTCTCTCTCTCTCTCTCTCTCTCTCTCTATCTTTCTATCTCTCCAAACCTAAAGATATCCCCCTCCTGTCTCGGCTAAATGCACATGTGTCAGCAAGGGACAGTAAACACAAGGCGTAAAACGACAAAAAAGCAAGGGTTGTGTGAATGAATTGAATTATGTTCCCTTGTGTGTTCTCTCCGAGTAAAGACTTCTCTGTCAGCCGATTCCTTTCTCTATCTCTCTCTCCATCTCCCTCTCTCTCCTCACATCTCTCTCCCTCTCCCCCTCTCTCTCTCTCTTTCTTTCTCTCCCTCTCTCTTTCTTTCTCTCCCTCTCTCTCTCTCTCTCTCTCTCTC